>CABHPR010126944.1:0-28810 GCA_902168415.1 Peromyscus melanophrys | reverse complement strand
CTCTCTCTCTCTCTCTCTCTCTCTCTCTCTCTCTCTCTCTCTCTCTCACACACACACACACACACACACACACACATACACACACACACACACACATACCACATACACACTGAATAAAACTAATAAAAACATAGAAAGGAAGTGTAAATATAGAGATTTAAATTTCAGATTCTCTCTGATGTCAACTTTTACCCGAAATAACGTATGTGTAAGGTGATATTTGCTCCAGATAGCTGCAACTTCAGTGGATCCCATTTTTTCTCATTATCATTTCATCACATGGATGTTAGTGTGCTGTTTGCAAACAGCCAAGTTTTGAATTTTAGAAATATTCTGGCAGCTGATTTTTACTTCTCTTCACTCAGACTATTCTTCACAGTCATGCATTTAGTCACTTGCCATCAATTCCTGTGCCTAACGGATAAAGGTGGCTTGTTTGCCTCCCCGTTATTATGCAGAGGGAGGCCACAAACCTTATTATTATGTCCCCGGAAACAACTTAACAAATAATATAGGAACCCGGGAACAGTAATGAGAGCAGGACTAAATGTGTATTTTAGGCAAAATAAAGTATTAGCACAAATTACCAGTGGCCTGTTTTATTTTGTGAATATTGCTTCCTCAAGCCATTTGAAGAAAAATGCCAAAATTGTCACAGCAAGGAGACAGTAAATAAGCACACACAGCCAACGGCAATGTATTTCCTCATCTAATTTAAACTTTACTATTTTATTTCATTTTTGTTTGTGGAAGGAGGAATCAAACCGTCCCAAAGTGAAAGGGATAAGAGAGTAGGCTGGGGGCTTCCTCCCGATTTTCTTTCTTAGAATGAAAAGTAAATATGAGAATCTTCTGGGTGTGCCATCTACAACTTCATCCACTGTCACGGTAGGAAGGAAAAAGCAGGCTACCAGTGCCTTCTGCTGTAGTGTCTAACTTTAGCTAACGGGCGTAGGTGATCTTTCTCCTGCAGCTGTTAGAGCTTCCTAGGTTTGTAGGCTCCTTTTAGACTGACATCATTCTGTAGCCCCACACTTCATACTTGAGGTGATGGATATAAGTCCATCTTGTGACTTCGCCTAACCACACTGATAATGAGCATAGAAGAGACAGACTCCAACCCATTGTTATGTTTATACAAAGTTTTGTTAATAATTGTGACATATATATCACATTCCAGGAAATAGATAACATACCTGCAAATATCAGTTGGAAGCTAGGAGAAAGTTATTAGATGCCTAGACTACATTTTTTTTAAGTAAGGAATCTTTCATTGCACCTACATCATATACTCTAAATAATTTCTAGAATCTTTACCTCTGTTAACACAATGATGATGAAGCCAAAGTGTTTCACCCTTGATCCCAAACATCCTAGGAGCATAAACACATACTGTACATACTAATGCCAATCACACCACACAGGCGTTTACTGTCAACAATTTCAACCACAATTACCACAGTCTGCATAAATAGTCTTCCCATTATTCTAGTTACTGGGTTCATTACTACATAAACACGGACACAATTCAAGCTAATTCACTCTCATTGAGTTTAATTCCAATGTAACTGTCACACACAATTATATCTAGTATAAAGTTTTTTTACAACAATTTTACTTCTGTGTGTGTGTGTGTGTGTGTGTGTGTGTGTGTGTGTGTGTGTGTGTGCTATTGCTTGGTATGTGAATGTCCAAAAGAAATTTGTAAGATTCTGTTTTCTTCTATATTGTGTGGGTCTTGGGTTCAAATTCAGATTGTCAGGTTTGGCAGCAAGCGCCTTTGCCTGATATGTTGTCTTGCCAGAACAACATTTGTGTGCATGAGACATTTTTCATGGCATACATTGACGTATTGGAAAATACATTGCAAGATTTTAAGGATTAATACTCAGTCAAATATATGAATCCCCCAATTTATCCTTCCAGATGTTAAGTTTAAATTTTAATTCGTTGGGAATTTTTTAAATTTATTTACTTATTTATTTAAAAAAGTTTATTTTTTTTCAATTTTACATGCCAATCCCAGAATTTTACAGTCACTGGTAACTGTTTCCCAGTGAGCACGTCCAGTCTTGACTCTCAGTCCTTTAGTTCTAAACTCCAGACTCCTCAGACCAGCCCTTCCTGATATCCCCAGCTAAGCCAGGTTATTCCACTTGACTTTCTCGAAGGACCTTTTACGTTTCTCCTCCAGCATCACCGACCGCATTTTTAAACACCTCTTCACACATGTGATTGTTAGGACGATGCTGACACACTCTTGAGTCTATAAACGCTGTGGAGGTCGGGACCATGCCTAATTGCTCCTCATTGCACCTCAAGAACTCCGAGTCTCACACTTAAATAAAACGTTTAATAATTATTTGTAATAAACAAACAGTGAAAGGATTAACACAGAAATTTAAAATAGCGAAAAAAAATCTTATAGAGTTAGTTAAGGATTAACCAAAACATGCGGCTATATTTCCATTATTTAGTATTGTTGGCAAGAATATGTTTTTTGATGATTGAGAAATCAGTTACAGTCAGCTGGAATAATTCATCAGAGTAGCCTTCTGGCTGAGACCTTCCCTGTATCGTTCTGATCAATATTATGTAAATCATCTCTACTAAGACAGTATAAATATTTTTATTCTTTAATAGTCATTCTAGTAGTCAATTGTCTAATTATCTAGAAGTGATTATGCTAATCAGTGAAATTATCATTTTATTATTAATTGGTTATGATTATACTTCATGTAATGGAGGAAGTCAATATACTAGCATGGCGTCAAAGCTCCTTCAGAATGAATAAATATACAAATATCCTGCAAAAGAACTCGTTGAATTATTAAGAAAAAAAAAAAGCTTTTAACGTGATTTAGCTTAATCTGTCAGTTCCTTTACTCCCCTCAAACTGAGGTACCAGAACAGATGCTCTGAACTAAACACTGGGCATCAGTTAATCACTAGATGACTTGAGGAAACGCTCAGCAGATAGACAAATGAAGGAAGTGGCAGAAGGAAATAAATGAACACTCCCTCTGGGTCAGAGAATGCTGGCGTAGGTTCTTCTCATAGGAGCAGCCTTTAGCGTTCCTATTTCCTTGTGGTATACATCAGCACATTCAGAGACATAAAATTTTGCCATGTGCTCTTGATGGTGACACACATTTCCTTCTTTGTTTGAGGCATTATTCTGAAACTACATGGTGGGTTTTATTCTTTGTTTAGCAAGACAAGGACACTTTATGTTAAAGAATATATATGTGCATAATAATGGATGTTTCAGTTGAAGGTTTTATATTTTCATTTTCATATATATGTTGTCTCTAGTGTCCAAGCATAATAAAAATAAACAATATAGAGCTTTAGTCTAGACATTCTGTCAAGAGCCATCTTTCTTTATTAAACAACTATGGTCTCCAGCACTTTAAAAACAGTGGTTTTGGAGGGTGAATAAATGCCTTCTTTTTTCCCCCCTAGTGGGAGGATGGTAGCAGCAGGATTCATAACTCAAAGAGACAGGAGCATCCCTGGAAAGCATCAGTGCCTCTTTACTTGGTCCTGACGCTTGCTACTGAGAAGGGAGTAGCCCTCTATTTCCTTACTTCAAACCTTGATGTCTGTTGAAACACACATTTATTTTCCTCTCTTTCCCTGGAAACACTGGCTTCCAGTTATTTCAAAGCTTCCTGAGCTGTTTTAGATGTTCCATGGGGAGGAGGCCAGGATAGATGTTGCAGAAACTTGGGGAATGTGCCTCTGCCTGGCAGAGACTGCACACCTGTGTAGGACGGCGAAGCAGGGCAGAGGAGATGATGTCAGAGAGGACACTACAGAATTTTTTGAATCGTGGGTGTTTGTGTGTGTGTGTGTATGTGTGTGTGTGTGTGTGTGTGTGTGTGTGTGTGTGTGTGTGTGTGTTTCAAACTTTCAGACTTAGTTTGGTGGAAAAGGCACCAGTCTTAGACTGATGATTATATATTTGAAGAAATTATACTTCACTTGCATTTTCCATTTTTCTTCCCAGTTATATAATTTGCACATACCATTCAGAAAGCATGAACTTTGGTAAATTGTGGCACCCATTTGTCTTGGCAAAGTTATTTCATAAGAGCAGATGAAAATACTCTCAGGCATGCTCACTCCCCACCCACCCACCCCCTGGTCACAGAGGCGTGGGCTGTGTGTGTGTGTGTGTGTGTGTGTGTGTGTGTGTGTGTAATACTTAAGGTTACTTTTCTCAGACACCACTTAGTATCTACCTTCACACATCTGCAAAAGCTAATGCAGCTTTTCAAAGTGTCTATGTTATTCCTAGAGAATAATTTATGAGGTGAAAATGTCTTTTTTTTTCTTTTTAAATTTGAGTAGTACTTAAATAGAAAGAAATGAAGTATGAGTTATGGACAGAAAGAACGGGTTGTTTATAACTTACAGTTGTTCCTATGGATTGATGATATATCTCTGACTGCATCTTATACAGTTTCAGAACTCCGTCCCCACTTCCTCATGCCTCACTCTTCATCTATTTTTACCCATAGCATTTTATCACATACATATTTTATATTGTACTCATAGATTTCTCCCCTGATTTCTTTTATTAAAATGTAAGTTCTATGCAGCCTTCCACCATTGCTGTATATTAGTTCTGTCCTTCCCTCACAGTACCAGTTACATGAAAACATTCAATCATTATTTGAGAAATGAATAAAAGAAAAATACTGCATTGATCCACTGTACTTTGTAAATTCAAAACTTCCATTTGATTTGGTGCTACGTGCATCATTTTTGAGGCTAGGATCTCAGATAACTGCTGGGGGCAGTTTCTAGAGTCTTCGAGCATAAATCCTGTTACAAGCTGGATGTTTAGCTTTCGGCTGGTTTGTTAACAATTCAAATTCTTTATTTTCTTTCCCCCAGAATAAAGAGAATAAATTACCCATTTGGTTAAAAGATATGAATGAAGTGCTTAAAACATTCTGTTATACACTCAGCCCTTACAGCTCATTTGTACTTTCATTAAGTCAATTTGTAAAAAGAATGATATTCTGCATGCTTCCACTGCCTAAATGAAATAGAGTTATGAAAATTATGTAGATATTAAGAAATATTTTGCCTCAATCATATGAATCATTTTGCTTAGGGCATATTTAAGCATACATTATTAATATAATTTACTTTTTGTAAAGTAGAAGGACACTAATTTTATTTATTGAAAAAACCCCAATGAAATCAAACTGCGGTATAATCATTGCAAAAGTCAATCTGAATTTTGAGTTCTGGATTGCCATTTCCTAAATCTGTGACCCTGTGTAACTCAATTAAAGTCTTATGACATGGGTAAAAATTAAATCTATATTAGTAGTTGAATATTAAGCACAGCTCTCTGGTGGGCACACACCAAGTCTAAACAAAAAGAAGGTTCAGAATATTATTTTATAATGAAATCTAGAGAATGGTATTTATGAGATAATTATATTAATTTATATAAAGTTAAATGAGAAATGAGGTTTTATTTATTTCACTTTAAATACCATCCTAAGCAAGCAAATTAGAAGCGTATACTTCTGAAGAGTCTCCCATTTTAAAAGGAAATTGTAATATGGTAAATATGTGGGGCAACAAATCATTTACATGATGCTTCCACTGAGCTGTTAATACCTATTAGTACCAGTTTAAGAAATGTCAGGATTTCTTTGTTAAATTGACATTTACAACTTCTTTCTCTTTCCCTTGGCTCTTTGAAACAGAGTCCTTTTTATGTAGCCTGGACCATCCTTGAATTCATGATGATCTTATTGCTTCAGCCTCCTGATGGCAAGGATTACAAATGTACACTACCATGTCTGGCTTCTAATGTCTTTAAAACCCACCATTTTTACATACAATCTTCTTTTTCCTCTTCTGCTTTCAGCTTAAGTTTATGATGGTACTAAGTCAGATGCAAAAATCTCCTGTGTATGTATATTTTCATGGTTACTAATATTGATGGATACCATTGATATTTATAATTGTAACTGTTAGGCCATTTTATAAACTACTGTTCTTGCCTAAGTAGGTGTCCTGGTTGCTGCATTTATATTTGAGGAGAAGAGTGCAGGCTCTTCTGTAGAGTGTCTAGCAGAGTTCCCTGGAGCCAAAATCAGAAAAAGACAACTCAGGGCATTCCAGGTGGTCCACAGATATCAGTCTATACCTAAACTATTTTAGTAGGATTAAGACAGAAATAAACCCACGTGTGCGATAAGAAGAGCTGGGAAGCCTGAGCAGACAGGACACAACCCTGTGATGAATGTGAACTAATTTCATTTCAGAGAAAAACAAAAGAAAAAACGCAATGTGAATCTCCCTTCCCGTTATAGCCAGTAGAGGCTCCTGTTTCCTATGCAATAGGGAATGGTGGAGACAGAATTGCGGATAGGAATTTCACAATTTTGCAAGTTAAAAGATTTGTTTTTGTTTTTTTCTCTTGTGAGTAGAATACAAAGGATTTCTAGAAGTCTTAAAAATACCACAAAAACTACCAATATTATGTGGATTCAAAATATATATTCACCTATACAGGAGATGTACTAATTATACTTCAACTCTAAAGCTCAGGTCAGTCCAAATACTAGAAATTAAACAATGGGAGTCAGATATGAACGGCTGTCACTAACCCAGGGGACACCATTGTGTCTGGTGTTGGTCTGGCACGCATGCTTAGTTGAGGAGTGCAGAGCTATTCACTGTCCTTTTCTTTGGAGACTCTTGTGCAGGACAGAACTTGTAGAGCAGTGTGTGGTGGCCCTGCGCTGCAATCTCAAAGCTTTCTGTGTGCTCAGAATTTAGGGATAAGGTCTTCAGATCAACATCTTGTCTTTGAAATGACAAACTCAATAAATGGCTGAGAAGACCCTAAATCTGTATTTGCTAACACCAAAAGTAAACGTATTTTCTCTTAGCAGAAGCTGCCTCCCACTTCTGCCTCTTCTTCATCAAAAAATAAACTGCCAGAAGTTTTAATCTCCTGGACGATGCTGCAGCATTTGTGCAAAAATAAAGCTGGTGAGAGGCTTCTTTTGGACACCCCCAGATTTGATGTATAGTTGTAAAGTGAGCTTTTCACTAGAGCTTGTAGACTGATTCAATTAGCAGCAGTATCGATCCATTTTCAATAACACAGATGTGTCTAATATTTTTGTTTTTTCATAATGAGATACCCTCAAAGAGACCATATCTGTTTTCAGACTTGCAGTACTAACACCAAATTTGCTTATTCATTCTCAGTAGAAAAGATCTATTAAAGAGTGCAAACTTTGAAAATGCAAAGGAAACGGCCCATGATGATGGGTAGAAATGAAAATGACACCTAAATTACTTAGTAACTGTTAATGTGTAGGTAGCTGTTGCTGGAAAATTTCTCTCGAGCTCCCAAGTCCCGCCAGCTCCCAAGTCCCACCAGTCCCAGAAACCACTTACAAAATAAACACACAGATGCTTACATTATTTAAACTGCTTGGCCATTAGCTCAGGCCTATCATTGTCTAGCTCTTACTCTTATATTTAGCCCATTTCTATTAATCTCTACTTTGCCACGTGGCTCGTGGCTTACCGGTACTTTACATCTTCCTTGTTCTGGCCGCGGCTCCAGGCAGTCTCCCTCCTTTCACCTTCCTGTTCCCTCTCCTCCCTTCTCTGTTAGTCCCGCCTATACTTCCTGTCTGGCTACTGGCCAATCAGTGCTTTATTGATACAGAGTGATATCCACAGCAGGTAGCTCATGCAGCAGGCTTGCTATCAGAAAACAGGGGAAGCCGGGCGGTGGTGGCACACCTCTTTAATCCCAGCACTGGGGAGGCAGAGCCAGGTGAGTTCAAGGCCAGCCTGGGCTACCAAGTGAGTTCCAGGAAAGGTACAAAGCTACACAGAGAAACCCTGTCTCAAAAAACCAAAAAAAAAAAAAAAAAAAAAAAAAAAAAAAAAAAAAAAAAAAAAAAAGAAAGAAAGAAAGAAAGAAAGAAAACACAGGGGGTAGAATTGTATTTCCTTCACTCACTTTTCATGTCAGTTAAACTTCCCAAGACTCAGTTTTCCTCCTCTGTACAATAAAGTAATGATCCCAACCTCATCCATTCATTAAGGAATATAAATGAGAAGGTACAGGCAAATATAATATATGAATGAGAAGGTACAGGCAAACATTTGCCACACCCATGTGCAGAGTGCACACTTGGGAAGTTGTGTTTTGCTTCTTACTTAAAACAAAAGCTTGATGATGTGTCAGTCTAATAAAAATAATCCAACCAGATAAATTTCAAGGCCATGAACCCATCAGACACACTCTCTTTTTGGGAGAAAACAGTGTGGATTTAGAGTTTCCATACTTTCTGAGGCTTAATAGGATCCATGGTAATAATGCTGTGGCAGCTCAGCATCCCATTCAGAATGTCCTGCTTTTTTTCTTAGCCATTATCAAGCCTCTAAAAGAATGAGCTTGTTCTGTTCTATTTAAAGTGTCTTGAGGACCTAGACCTTGGTGATGTAGATGTGGTCAGCAGAACCCAGAGTGTGGGGCAGCCATTCTTGTGAGCTCTTTGTTTATGGAGTGTCCCAAGGGATTAGAAGTAACCAGCTAGACCGTTGTTCTCACCGAAGTAATGAGGCTTGTGCCTGCGATGTGGTATGACACCAAAGGAAGAATGCTCCTGTTGAATTATGTTTTTCAGTCTATTTTTGAGAGTAAAATTGTATCTTCCTTTCCCACATCCTCACCAAAGTGACTCTGTTCACCATAAACTTTTTGTTCTAAACTGATATTTCAAAAGAGAGGCACATTTCCTTCCTTTTACTGAAGACTTAATTAATCATGTAAGTCAGATCTTTAAGGGGAGTTAAAATATTGTTTTTACTCCCAAAGCTCAAGCTTTTAAAATGCACTTGACTGAATAAACATTTACACTTTTGTTTTCTTTGTGCCTTTCATGCGTAGACCTAAACCACTAACTGAAATGATTTTTTTTTCCAGTGTACAAACTATACTGTGGGAATAAATTGAACATTTCTGGAAGCCATTTTAACTTCATTAGGCCAATAAAAGCTCATCCAAGGAAACATTATTGAACATCCAGTCAATGCCCATTTATTTTTTTCAAACCCACATTGGCATCTTACAGAACATCTTCCTTTACTTTGTCCTAGGAATTCAGTGTTTTTGTGAAAAGATATTAGTCTTCACATCTCATCATGGAGCGGTCATTCATAAGAGCAACTACAGGGTTATTCACGCACATTCAGTTTTCCTAATCTTTTGCTCGACTCTTATGTTTCCTGGGAAAACATTACACAAATCATTGATTCTTGAGACAATGCAATAGTCCAGAAATGCTGTGTTGAAAGAAAGGCATTTCGGATGTTACTTGGTTATTGAGAATATCGATAACATTCTCAGAATAGAGCATTGAATGCTTGAATACCCAGATTGTTTGTGCACCCCAGATATTACACATGTACTGCTGCCTCTAAGCTTGTTAGTCTGCTTAAGTGTGCTGTGGACTGGCTGATACTGGATTGAGTTCATCCTATTCACAACAAGTTTTTTTCTTCCTCCTATTGCATATGATTTAACATTAGTTCTTTTAGTATAAAAACATAGCCTTTTTACCACTATCAAACTGAAGTCAAGGGATTAAAATATTGAGCCATTCTATCCAAAATCTCTGTCCTCAGTTTTTATGATTACTTTTTCTGATACCCTGGCTTTGACTGGATAGCTATACATTGCTTATCCAACAAAGGGCTGAGATCTACCTCAGTCTTTTTAGCAAGAAAAAGTGATGGCTGATGATGTCCCCTTGCTTGTTGTTCTTTTCTAGGATTTGCCATGGAACGGATATGGTTGCTGCTCCTTCTAGCGGTTAGAGTGCTTCCAGGGTCTGCTCAGTTCAACAGTTACAACTGTGATGCCAACCTCCACAGCAGATTTCCTGGTGAGTCTGGATGTCATATAACTGTCTAATTGCTTCTAGGAAGAATAGTTATGTGTGAATAGTCAATCATCTAAATACATATAGAAAATGAGGTCTATCCCTGTAAATTGAGTGGATATTAACAATGGAAGATGAGATCAAGATAATTTTTCTGGAATTGTAATTTATATCCACATTAACATACAGAGTGGTCATCAAAATTAATAATATCATAATGACTGCTCACAAATATTAGCCAGTGGGCAATAAATTGTGAGTCTAATTTCCTTCAAAAATTTGCCTAGCTGATGACTTTTTTCTCAACTTAATTTAGACTTTTAAAACTATCTTTACATGAGAATATATTTATTTGGGAGTCATATTTAAGGGCATACTTGTGAAATATTATATGATACTTCCAAAATACTGCTTCAATGAAATGTTTGTCATCATCAAGTTGGACAGGTCAACTTTTGAATGAATTTTACAAAAACTTACCAATATAATAGTTGTGATATTTGTCCATATTTGTGGACATGTCCTAGGTCAATAAACCAACACTTAAAGGAGGTACTCTGTACCTTATGTAAGTGTCATTATTCATTAGCTAGGATTACATCATCTTCATTCCACATTTACAAAGTAATGATCAGAGAATCAGAAACTGCTTTTCCAAGTCTACCATGTGAACTTCAAGACCTTTGGCAGCGTTTACACTCTTCATACTTGCCGAACTCCCATTTTTGGAATACATGAGAGCAATAAACCTGAATAGAGCAATCAGTAGGTGGTTCCATTTGTTGAAGCAAGAGTTTTGAAGTGAGGCTGGAGTGTGGCCAAGTGGTTTCATGAACCCAGACCTATTGTCTGGATTCTTGGCCTGTGAGGCCAAGATATAGAGATCATTGTGGCAAATTCTCAAAGGTGAATCTGTAGAATGTGTGAAGGTGAGGTTTTAATAGTACTGAATGTCACAAATAAATTCTGTTTTAAAGCACATTTGCTTTACAGCTAATATCCACTTATGAGTGAGTACATACCATGTTTGTCTTTCTGGGTCTGCATTACCTCACTCAAGATGATTTTTTACAGTTCTATCTATTTGCCTTCAAATTTCTTGATGTCACTGTTTTTAATACTCCAATGTGTAAATTACCACATGTTCTTTACCCATTCTTCAGTTGAGAGGCATCTAGGTTGTTTCCATGTTCTGGCTATTACAAATAAAGCTGTTGTGAATATAGTCAAGCAAATGTCTTTGTGATATGATTGAGCATTCTTTGGGTATATGCCCAAGAGTGGTATAGCTGGGTCTTGAGGTAGATTGATTCCCAATTTTCTGAAATCAACCACCATATTGATTTCCAAAGTGGTTGTACAAGTTTGCACTCCCACCATCAGTGGAGGTGTGTTCCCCTTGCTCCACATCCTCTCCAGCATAATCTGTCATTTGTGTGTGTGTGTGTGTGTGTGTGTGTGTGTGTGTATGTATGTATGTGTGTGTGTTTATCTTAGCCATTCTGACAGGTTAAGATGGAACCTCAGAGTTATTTTATTTGCATTTCCCTGATGGCTAATGATGCTGAACATTTCTTTAAGTGTTTCTCTGCCTTCTGAGATTCTTCGTTAAAAATTCTCTGTTTAGTTCTGTACCACATTTTAAAATTGGATTGTTTGTTTTTTTTGATATCTAGTTTCTTGAGTTCTTTATATGTTTTGGAGATTAGGCCTATGATGGATGTGGGATTGGTGAAGATCTTTTCCCAATCTGTAGGCTGCCATTTTGTCCTATTGACAGTGTCCATTGCCTAACAGAAGCTATTCAGTTTCATGAGGTCCCATTTATTAATTGTCAATCTTGGTGGCTAGGTAACAAAGAAGGCCTAAGGGGTGATGCATGGATCTCCCTGGGAAGAGGAACTAGAAGAGATCTCCTGGGTGGACTGGAGGTGGGTGGGGATGAGAACTTGAGGGATCAAGTTGAGGGGGTGGGTGGAAGGGGAGAATACTGAAAGAGAAGACTGGAAAGTGGGGGGAGCATTTTGAGGTCAGATAGAAAACTGTTGCAAGGGAAACTCCCATGAATCTACAAGAATGACCCCAGCTAAGATGCCTAGCAATAATGGATATGTAGCCTGAACTGGCCATCTCCTATGACAGATTGGTGACTCTCCCAGTTGTCATCAGAGAGCCTTCATCTAGTAACTAATGGAAATGAATGCAGACCTACAGCCAAACATTAGGCAGAACTAGGGGAAACTCCTGAAGGGAGGGAGGAAGGTTTGTAGGATCCAGAACAATCAAGGACATCACAACAAAACCCACAGAAACAACTAATCTGGCTCATTGGAACTCACATAGTCTGAATCAACAACCAAGGAGTCTGCATGAGACTGACCTATGTCTTCTACAAATATGTGACAGTTGGGTAGCTTGGTCTATTTGTGGGACTCCTAACAAGGAGAACAGGGACTGTCCCTAATACTTTGGCTGGCTCTTGGGAACCTACCTATTCCTCATACCGGATTGCTTTGCCCAGCCTTAATGCAAGTGAAGTTACTTAGTCTTACCGAAACTTGGTATGCCATGCTTTATTGATACCTATGGGAGGCCTGCCCCTGTCTGAACAGAAACAGAGGAGAAGGGGATTGGGAGAGGTGAGTCATAGGGGAGGAGAGGAAGGAGGGGAAATTGTGGTCTGGATATAAAATACATAAATTAAGTAAAATTTAAAAAATATTTAGAGGGCTGGAGAGATGGCTCAGAGGTTAAGAGCACTGCCTGTTCTTCCAGAGGTCCTGAGTTCAATTCCCAGCAACCACATGGTGGCTCACAACCCTCTGTAATGAGATCTGGTGCCCTCTTCTGGCAGATAGAACACTGTATACATAAATAAATAAATCTTTAAAAAAAATAAATAAAAAATATTTAGAATGGACAATTTCAAACACACACATAAGTAAGAATAATTAAAAAAATCTCAAATTCGTCATACAGATTTATTTGTACATTTGTACAATATGTACATACTATGCACATTTATAATTTTTGTTTCATCTCTCCCTTCCACTCCTATTTCTGGACTATTTTAAAGTAAACTTATTTTTCATGCTTTGGTATGCATAGCTAATGGAAATAAGTTTAAAAATCATTAAGCTTTATGCACATATCTAATACATTTCATAATTCCTTGATATGCTTTAATGCTCAGCCGAGTTGCCTCTAATTTGGTCATTTGTCCTATACTATCGAATCTGTAGGATCCTGACACTCTGGATGCAGCTGCATGCAAGTCAGAGGCACTGTCAGCATGCTCTTCTTGCAAACCCTGTGAACTAATTAGAGCTGCAGTTTTGAGAAAATTATGTTTAATTGTTTTGGCAAGAATGCTGTCTGGTATATAGTGTAAGAGAAATGTTCTTACTTTATTTTGTAGGTAGAAAAGAGACACTGAATCTTTTTTAACATGGTTTTTGATAGGTGTGATATGGTCTGCTTTGTTTTACGAAAGATGTGTTGTTTGGAAAAGTGAAAGAGTCAAGTTAGAAGAGACTATGGGTAGAGAGAAAGCTTATGAAGGGACTGGCAGTGGGAGTAAATAGAAGGAGACACCTTTGTTAAGAGAAATGTTTCTGTTGGATTCAGCAGAGGTTAAGATTGATTTGATTTGGAAGAGAAAGCGAAGGCTAGATGATGTTTTGCCCACGGGCAACTGGTGTTGATGTTGTCAGCTAGTGTGGAAAATAAAAATACTTCATGCTTTAAAAAAAAAGTTGGGATTTGGAAATAATAGTTTAGGGGAACTTTCTGGAGAATGGGTAGTGGCATCGTCTCTCTCCTAGTAGCAATTGCAGACCTGGGTCTGAGAGGGGACATCCAGAGAGAAGACAGCTATGTAAAAACTGAATCTCTGTTTGGTGTGTGAACAGAAAATGGGGTAGCATAAATATGGCAGGTTTGTCAAAAAAAGATACTGTTAAGATTAGTTTTATGGTGAAGGAAGAAGAGTAGCCTAAGTCAGAAATTTAAATTAGGAGTGTTTTTAGATCTTGAGCCTTGAGCTCTCAGAATGGAAAGTCCTCAGATACTGGAAATACTAAGGAGGAAATGAATGATGTAATAAAGAAAGAAAGTATAGAATGGTATAGGCTTTACCCTGTGATTGTTAACGCTGTTTCTTTTATTTAGGAGAAAAGGAGAAATAAAGATACAAAGAGAGAAGGGCAGAGTCACTGATTGTGTTCCTCAAATCTGGCCGTGGGAGGTAGCCTTTGTGAGAGCTAAGAGACCAGATGGCTAGGTAGGGCAGTTTAGACAGGCTCTTACTTAGCTAGGTAAAGGGACTCGTTCAAAAGATTGCTCAACAGAGATAATCTGGCTCAACAGAGACCATCTGTCTGATGTAATTCCATGTTCCTTCTCCTCCTTTGACTCCTTCTTCTTCTTCTTCTTCTTCTTCTTCTTCTTCTTCTTCTTCTTCTTCTTCTTCTTCTTCTTCTTCTTCTTCTTCTCCTCCTCCTCCTCCTCCTCCTCCTCCTCCTCCTCCTCCTCCTCCTCCTCCTTCTTCTTCCTCTTCCTCCTCCTCCTCTTCCTTCTCCTTCTCCTCCTCCTCTTCTTCTCTTCCTCTTCTTCCTCCTCTTCTTCTTCCTTGCTTTGTTTATATTATTCTTCCCCCTTTTTTAATAATTTTTTTTCATACATTATATTCTGATCATGGTTGCCTCTCTTCCAACTTCTCCCAGATTCATTCCACTGCCCCACCCACAGAACTCCACACCATTTCTTTCTCTCAAAGTAGAATAAAATGTGTTGATTGGCCACAAAGTGACAAGGACAGCAAAAGATCATACTTATTCTATGGTATAAGCTAAAGAACTATGTTAAAACATTCATTTACAGTAGTTAATAGTATCTACTGACCACTTACAACAAAAATCACTTTGAGTAGTTGTGGGATTCATTATCTCACCCTAAGTACATAGGGTTGGTCTCTAAGTATGATGACTGAAATCTGTATTAACACTTATGAACCCAATGTACATCTATGATTAATAATAAGTGACTGTGTGCTTTTGCTTTTTTTCAGAGTCCATTATTTTATTAAATGACAATCATGTGTTTGGAAACTGTCATTGAAAAATAGAATCTCTTGGTCTAAAACTCCTCTGTGCCTGCAAAGTAAAGAAGTAAACACCTTTGGCATTGAATAAACACTAATTTCACTCATCAGAGTACCACATCAATGGCATGGGTAGTGTGAAGACTGGATTTCTGCACTCTTAACCAAGTGAAACAGCCATAGCATGTATATTTAGACAAACAATATCTGTCCTTATTGCAAGACTCTGACAGTACCATTAATCATATATCCTAACTTTATGTGCTAATTGGCTGCTTGTGTACGTTAATCAGGTTTATTGAGAGGAAAATTTATCTTCCATACCCTTATAATTAGAGTAGTTCTGCTATTTGAAGCAAAGTTCACACTAAAGCCTCTCCTTCCTCCCAGTGTCTAGGAGATAGCAATGTCATTATCTCCCTTGCTAAGTAATGACATACCTGGGTCATCAAGGTTAATCAAGGGCTATCTACTTTTTCTAAGGAATTTGTATAAATTTCAAAGAGACATAAATACTCACAATTCCATGTTATTTAAAGTAAATGTTCTAAGAACAGAGAGGAAGGAATTCTCTAATTTTCAACAGAGAGGACCAATTAAACTTCCCATTTCAATCTTACACATGCCAACACTGTCATGGGTGTTTCCCCAGATCTTTCCAAATGTACCTACTAATATGCAATCACCCACATATACCCATGGTTAAAATTTAAATTTTGTATTAAAGGAACAAAATATCCTCAAACTCAAATATAGTAGAAGTCTCTGGAGAGGCTTTAGGCTTTTATGAGTAGTACTTCAAATCCTCTCTTGTTTTGCAGGTTGCTTGTAAAAGAACAGAATGAGCAAATAAAGCCCCAAAGTTAATTGCTCATTGCCCTTTGACTTTCCATTTCTTTTCCACATCAGAATCCTTCTGGGGGTCACCAGGAGCTTCAGGATCTACTCAAGATTCTAAGCACTGAGATGGAATCAGAATGAGTCTGGCAAAAGAGAAGGGGCTATCTAAATGCAAAGCAATGTTAATAAAGATGGGTATTATTCTCGCCCTATCTGACCTCTGCTGTTTCAGGACATTGGAGCTATTTTCTCTAATTTCCATGGCATTTATTCTTAGGCCAAGATAACCACCATGGTCCTAATTTGTTTAAATTTAAAGAAATACCATCTAATTTTAGAAGTAGTGAACTCTTTGCTACCCTAGCTAATGGCAAAGAACAGACTCATGAGCCAATGAGATGATACTCACACACTTCTAAAACTAAACAGATAGTTAACTTTTAGGCAGTGAAAGTTATATTTGGACAGGTGAAGCCTACAGAGAAGAGCCCTGGCCTTTGAGGTTGAGGGATACCTTTTGGAACCAGCCTCTGCCTTTAAAAAAGGAGTAGTGGGGAAGGGTCAGACAAAAACCTGTAGCTTTGTGAAGAAGCACACCTTCTTAATGATAAGGACACAGCCAAAGAGACCACTGGGGACTAGAACACTTATGTTCTGACATAGGGCGAACTAAATGGTTATGAGAAATCCTGGGCAAATCAATGTTTCCTAACTTTAAACTTGACATTCTATTTAAAATAGCACTAATTACAATAATAGGTCTCATGTTTTGAGTGTTAGGTACATCCTTATTTTATTTCTCACAACAAACAAGCAAAGGCACTTTTAAACCTCATTTTGTAGTAGGAAAACAGAATTAGATTTTGTCTGATATTGTCAAGTTAGCACTCAACAGTGATACAAAGCTGGGGCACTTTTTTCAAATGTTGAAGCCCCTGCCCCCAAACAAAATTTGGATAGCAAGTTTAAAAGATGATGCTAGGGTGAATAATCATACATAAAAAATATCCCCTCTTTAAAGAATCAAAAAGCCATATGGTGAGTATATTTATTTAGCCTTTTCCGTGGAAAGAATGAATGGGTGAGTTCTGCAAAATGAACTCATTTTGTGTTTGGCTTTGCTTAACAGTTGCATTGTTCCATTTCAGAGGAGCAGCCAGTAGAATCCTAATTTCAGGGACTATGTCTGGTCCTCTGTGATGATAAAGGAAGCCAGTTCTCCTGCCGTCCTATGTGGGGGCAGTTCTTGGGTTGTCTGTTTGTCAAGGGAATGCCTGCTTCCTGCTTTGCACCTGTGGCCATAATTATTCAACAGATGAGGCCAAAGAACTGATTCAGGCACTGGATACCAATACCGGTCACATTCTTGTTAGTCGATATTGATAAAAGATCGTGGAGGAGAGAGCAATTAGTCAGCAAGTGCAGCAACTGAATAATTCAGGGTCCACCCTCCCCTCCTTAACAGCAAAATTATTAACTACATGAAAATTGTACTTCTGTTGTGCAAATAAAACCTGTATCTCCTCCCTTTTTTTTCTGCCTTAAAATGTTTATCAGACTCCTCTGGTTCCACAGTATAGCAGCAAATGTGATTATAAGTCTTCAAAGTTTGCCTCAGACTCCACATGAATATCTGAAAGCCCAGGAAACAGCAGCTTGTGTTTGCTAACGAGAAACAGATGTTGCTATGAAAAAATAAGGTGGTGAGAAACCTGTTCAATATAGAGAGGAAACTCGAATCCCTAATCCACTTTAAATTCTTCATCAGCTGCTGGTATTTTGCGTAGATGAAATATCAATACCCCTTAAGGACTTCTTGCTGTTTTAGTACCAAAGCCTCATTCTTGTATAAAAACTTTGTGAAAGGAAATATAACTTTAAAAATGAGTTAAAGAACCACACACATCTGTTCTCTAGGTAATTTGTAAGCTGGGATAGTGTGAAAATCCACCGCTTTCATTTCAGGAATAGAAGAAAGAAAAATGTTATATAAATTATTCTTAAAGTCTGTGATGGTGGCACAAGTTATTATTAGATTTACTGAAGTCCAGGAGGTAAGTGATTTTCAGGTGAAATTTTCTATGAAACTCTAAAGCCATTCTTCCGTGTGCTAAAAATATCCCTTGTTCTCCACCCAACTGGCTTTGGTTTACCCTGTCAACTTCACACCAATACTTCTTTTCAGTGCATACACATCAGCCTGTGAATGTAAATGTAAGATTATGTTCACATGATCCTGGCATCTGAAGTGTATGGAGCCTCTACCTGCTCACAGTTGACCATCCACTCTGTTGCACATCTCCAAGCATTCCAGAGTCCCCCATGGGCAGGAAATAGTTCTTCCAGTCCCTTGATCACAATACACCGTCTTTGCTAACAGCACCACTTTTGAAAACACCTCTCCACTTGGCGTGGTAGCGTTTAGAAGTGGAATGTTCTGCTGTGGTTTGTGAAATGGGGTATAAAGATGAGAAAGGGAGACTGGTGCCTTTCTCAATTCTGTCACCTGGGTTGTTCCTAGCATATTAAAGCAGAAGTAGGCTCAGGCTGAAGATAAGTCTGCTTGATTTCATTCTGGTTCAAAATGAAATAGCTCCTTGGACTAAGAAGGGATATATATAAAATCTCGTTGCTTTCGTATTTGCACCTTCCCTCTTGCACGCCTGTGTATCTTGCATCCTACCAATATATGTTTGGCGGGAATGCTTAGTTTCTCCAAGTGAAATCCTCCTAAGAGCTTCTGCCCAATCAAAATAATTAGCTGTATCTTAGCAACTGAATTGACTGAGAGACTTGTCACCTCAGCATCACCTGGGAGCTTATGAGAGGTGTGAGAAGTGCAGGCCCCACTTAAAATCTCCTGAAGCAGAATCTGTATTTTAATGAGGTTCCCTGGTAATTCACTTCTTCCACGGAGTATAAAGGGTGACACTTGAGAACTCATGCTGGTCTTGCTGGCTTTAGATATGGAAGCCACCATGTCAGTACCATCTACGTCCACAGCTGGCTGTCTGGCACTTGCTTGCTGCTGGTAGTGATGACAAGCATCAGCAAATATGTCAACCGGAAGAGAAAATGATTTTAAAACTATTAGAAAGGAGGTAAGATAACAAGTTGCCAAGATTAACACACACTTAAAAAGTAAATAAAAGTACTGAAACAAACAGCAAAACCCTGTGAACTGCATACTATTTTAAGTTTTTCAACGTGAAACCAGATAGTAGCTACCAATATGATTCCTAATGTTCACTGGAAACTCTGCAGACAGTTATTCTAGGCAGCTGTCAGACACAGAATGTGGTGCGGACAGTCAGGGTGGATCCGTCTGTTTCCATATGTTTTCTTTGTCTGTGAAACTTAGAACCTCATATCATGTAACTAGTAACCACGAGTGTTGTTTGTGAAAGATTTACAGCAAATGTATGATATAGATTAAACATTTGCCAGTATTGCTAGGTACTCTGGGAAGAAAATCTAGAACCTTTGATAAGTTTATAATTTAATGGGAAAACGAATATCCACTCAGAGATAATAGGACAGTGATTTCATAACCTCATTCTTAAAGCAGTATGGAGCAGGTCATAGGATGAGAACCAGGGATACTGGATAGTCACAGGAAAGGACAGCTTGGACGTTACTTTGACTGTTACTAGTTTGTTTTCTTTTTACCTGATTGTTCTCCTGAGTAGTTCCAGCTATCAGGACAGTTCACTGTTCATAGAGCTGATAGGGAGCAGTTTATAGTCGAAATGAGCATTTTGGCTCTTTCCTCTCTGAAAATAATTTCCTCTTCTCTCTGATTACCTATTGTCCATTTTGTCTTGAGTGTCCCATACAGACACCGGCCTCTCAAAAACTAATTCTATCCTCTTTTATTTTCACTGAATCCTTTATCTCAGGGAATGATTTCCTCAGTCACCACACATCTCCTAAAAATGATTGTGATTGACACTCACTACTCTTCATGCCATCACCTAATCAATTCCTTCTAAGCCTTAGACAGTTGAAATTATTTCACTTTTTACTGACAGTCTCTTTCCAAACATCCTTATTTGACCAAAGTAGGTGATAGATAGTATTTACAAAGTGCTTCCGTATCATCAGGCAATGTTGTGAGGGGCCATTTTTCCACTTTTTCCTTTATTGAACCATGGTCCATAAGCTTCTTGAAATAATGGAGCATCCTCAGTATGTTGTGGAGACTGATACCTAATAAGTATATCACAAATGTACTTTTGAATCTTTTATTGACATGAGATAGCATTTAGTTTAGACACAATAAGATTATTATAGCCTCTGGCCTTGAACAAACGTAGTACATGATTTTTATGTATTAGATTTTCATGTACTGGTAAATTTTGTATAGTAGATCATGGTCTAAAACAAAAATAGGTCTAGAACAAAAGTCTAGAACATGTCTTTTAGTTTTTCTGTTTAAAGATACTGAATACATTTAAGCCAGACACCTGTTTACATAGTCACGTAATAGTCATTACACAGTCATCATGCCTTTAGCCTGATGCAAATTGATTGAATCCTGTAAAGTATAAATGTGCCATCACTCTGTCAACCATCTAATTCCTGATGTATAAAAAATGAATCCTGATTGGGAGTTCATAGACTATACTTACCATATAAATAGGATTAAAGACATGATGGATCTCAGTGTATATATATATATATACACTGAGGTCCATCATATGTATATGTTTGTGTATGTGTGTGTTTATGTGCACATGTGTGTGAATAACGGTGATGTACAACTTCTTTCCCATGAGTAAAATCCCATTCCTATAAAATGTAATCGCACTTTTGTCTTTAGACCACACATACTAGCAACGTGTTTGCAGGACATTATACATATGTTTAATAAGTAGAGCTGCCTTTGCTCTTTTTCTGAACAATCTTCAGAGTCAATTTGTGCCAATTCAGCAACATACAGATGAAGCCACAAATTCCTAGCTTGTGACGGTCTGACTCATTTTTATTTCATTTTAGTACTTCTAAAAATTTAATTAATTAATTAATTAATTAATTTTACATCCCAACCACATTTCCCCCTCTCTCCTCTTCTCCCTTTCCATCTCTAAACCTTTAACTTGGAAATCTACATCAACTTTCAGTGCTGTCAGAAGACTTAATGTTGTCAAATTATATTATTTAATTATAAGAACATGAATCAGAGCAATTAATCAAATCATCTGTACCCTTGTATCTCCTGATACTGAGATAGAAATATCCTTAAATCTGGCTGCAAATTTGTACTAATCAGTGCAGTGCAATCGCTCAAAATGCTTACCTGATAACAGAAGCATCAATATGAAGAGAAGTTCTGGAGGTCAGTCTTTACTATGTTTTTAAGTCATAGGACACTCAAGAGACAAACATAAAAATCAGAACATAAAAAAGTCAGAGTTAGAAAGTTAACACAGTGATGGCACTTTATATTTTGCATGACTTCAGTAAATCTGCATCAGGCTACAGCATGGCCACACTGACAGGTGAAAGGAATACGCAGCATCGTTTTTACCAGTTTGATTGATTAACATGTATTTCAGTTTTTTAATGAGACACTTAGCCTGTCTAAGTCTCCATGAAAAACAATGGCATGTTGACAATGTAACTGCGCACAGACTATGTGAGCAGGTGGTCTAAGTGCATTCAGTCTCTTTAAACACAAAACATTAAAAGTTATCTCCTAGGGAAACCACTGCTTTGCTTTCCTCAGCTCACACTCATTGGGTTAATACTCAAGTGTCATGCAAAGAAACATCATCCATGCCAGTCACTGACAGCCACAACGTCCTAAAAGGTTACTTATTCAAACCAGTGTTATTCAACAGCTGGAAAAAAATCTCTCTCCTTTGGCAGCAACCTTTGGCAACTTGAAGTATCCTTTTCTTTCCTCTCTAAGTTTCCCAAATTGTAAAGTTGAGCTGAATGGATGTCTTTAGTATCTACAACCAGGAAAAAGGGAAAATGTGTTTCTCTGAGGGACAGTGAAAAGTCTTTAGAAAAAACTAGAATGGACTTGAACAGATCTCCTTTCTTCCTCTGCAAAAGAACTTTCATTTGTTACCAGGTCTTCAAGTGGAATCAGTTTGTAGTCAATTCAGCTCCATTGCAAGTTACAAGGCTTCAGCAGCAAAGCAAAAAAAAGCTTACATCTGGGCACAGAAATAATTTCCATCTGCTAAGGTGAATTCTAAACAGCAATTAAGCCTGTCGAACAGAGGTGTGGAGGTTGAAGACTCTGGCTGGCTTAAGTCAAGGAAAGGAAGTCTGTTTCTTTGAAAATGTAGATTGATGTGTACTTCTTTTGGTACATTTATAATATATCAAGCACTGCGATCACACTCTTTCACTGAGCATAAAGCAAACTCTTAATGAACTCATTAATAGCTGAAGATTCCACTGAACTTTTAGGTAGATGTTTTGTTGTAAAGAGACTGACCATTTTGTATGTGAAGGTTTCCCAGATCTTAACTGTGCTTGCCATATAGCTTCATTTCCTGAGATTTTTTTCCTTTGTATTTTAAAATCATGATGAAAATGGCACTGTCCCCTGAGTGAGAGAGATGCTACGAACTGAACCACATCCCTCTCCTCAACTCACTTATTGAACCTTTATCCCCAAACCTCAAAATGTGATTATATTTGGAGACAAAATTTTTAAGAAATAAACATTTTTTTTTTGGTTTTTCGAGACAGGGTTTCTCTGTGTAGTTTTGTGCCTTTCCTGGAGCTCACTTGGTAGCCCAGGCTGGCCTCAAACTCACAGAGATCCGCCTGCCTCTGCCTCCCGAGTGCTGGGATTAAAGGTGTGCGCCACCAACGCCTGGCGAAATAAACATTTTTTTAATTAAAAAAAAGAAAATGGCACTGTCTGCATTCCAAACACTTAAAATTCATTTGTTATTCACACTACCCCTCTGTTTTTTTTTTTTAATTTTCACTCTTTTATTTTACATGACTAACTCCTGCAAAATTCAGCCTAATGCCATCTTCTCCAGGAACCCATTCTTAATGAGCTCATCTCTCCTACTTTGGCTTTCCCTGCCATTCTCCATACACCTTGTGCATTTTTTCCTGTGGGTCATGCTATTGTGCCTGTTTTACTAGACAGGTTTATATGAGCAGTATAAACTCTTCAGTGCAGTCTATTGCTCCAACACTTTACATAATGAATTAATTCCTCTTGGGAGTACTTTAGTGACTATAATAGGTTTGGTACCTTCTGGGACGTTCAGTTTATTGGACAAATATAAAAATGCATGCATAATTTTAACACTGTATGACAACAAAAACCAAAGTAGTATACTTTGTATTTGGTATCAGGGAAATCTTTGAGAAAAGAAATAAAATTTAAGACCTGAAGGATGAGTCAGGGTTACTCAGGTACAGCCTGGGTATGGGAAGAGCTTACAGTACCTTGTTGAGTATTAAAGCATGTGTAGTAAGATGTGCCAATCTTAAGGATGCACTTTGAAATCTTGGCATTTTAACCTGGGGTACATTTATAGATTCCAACTGAACCACTGATTATAACTCTCCCAAACATTCTTTATGCTCCTGTGCTAGAAAATTCTGTCCTAGGAGGTAAACACATTCTGGCATCTATCACTTAGCATAATCTTTTTAAATACATGAAAAATATTTTGCTTAACAAATGTGGGGAGCAAGTATGATACAGAGAACTGAATGTAGAGTGAGGCCAGCAAAAGATGAGGGAGAATCTTGCAGAGTTAGCTAAGGTATCAACAATTGAGACTCTAAATAAGAAGTTGACAGTTGGATTTAAGTGCCACCAATTACACCAAAATAAGAAGGGCAAAATGGTTTACAGATACTCAATAAAACCCTTTAAAATAAACTCTTTTATTCTATTAAAGAGCATTATTCAAATCTTAGATGGTCTTTTAATAAAAAACCCAGAGCCAGATATCAGGGTGAAAGCTGAAAGATCAGAGAAACAGAACAGCCAGTCACTAGTTCTCACCTCTATGAAACCCTCAGCCTAAAGAGAGTCAGTTCCTGTTTCTTCATGCCTTATATACCTTTCTTTGCCCTGCCATATTACTTCCTGGGATTAAAGACATGTGTGCTTCCCAAGCAAAGGCATGAGATCTCAAGTGCTGGGATTAAAGGTGTATGCCACCACTGCCAGCTCTGTTTCTCTCCTAGACTGTATCAATCTCATGTAGCCCAATGTGGCCTTGAACTCATAGAGATCCAGACAGATCTCTGCCTCCAGAGTGATAGGATTAAAGGTGTGTGCCACCACTGCTTGACCTCTTTGTCTATTCTAGTGGTTGGCTCTGTCTTCTGATCCTCAGGCAAGTATATTAGGGTACACAATATATCACCACAAAAGAGGACCACTTAAAAATTATGGTTACATTAAATGGTTAATATTGCTTAAGGCTGGAGAGATATTCCCCAAATTAAGTAGATTTTATTATCTTCAATGGTGGCAAAGCATATTTTCATTCATCTTATTTATCCACTTATGAATGAGATATTAGAATTTTTGTAATACACCTAGCCTACTATTGTTGTTTTGCCCACAACAAAATTTTTGGTCATTGAATATAATTGTAATGAGTTTATAATTATTATCAAACATGGAAGCTTCCACATTGATTTATTCACTTTCTCAAAATATAGTTCATTTGACTAGTATAAAGTATAGAGAATCATATTTCAAAAATATTTACTATTGACACTATTAAGAAGATTGAATTATTTTATTTATTTATTTATTTATTTATTTATTTATTTATTTATTTATTAGTTTTTTTTTGAGACAGGGTTTCTCTGTGTAGCTTTGCGCCTTTCCTGGAATTCACTTGGTAGCCCAGGCTGACCTCAAACTCACAGAGATCTGCCTGGCTCTGCCACCCAAGTGCTGGGATTAAGGGTGTGCGCCACCACTGTCCAGCTGAAGATTGAATTATTTAAGCAAATTAATTCTTTGCTGAATATCTTGAATGAGATTTACATATTTCTCAGATGAACATTCTATATCACATGTCAAAACCATTTTATTTTGTTGAGCTTTTTTTTTCTTAAACAATCAAGGTAATTTATCAAAGTAGTCCAATCATCTCTTGTTTGTTTTTACATTTTGTAAATTTCATGACTGTCTCAGATTCTTCATTTTACTGGGAAGCCATGTAAAAGGTCATGAACTTACTGTATTCATTTCCTGCACTGATATAGCAAAGTATCACCTAGGAAGTGATTTAAAACAATGGGCACATGTTGACTCACAAGGTGAATTAAAACCACAGATGATCATCTCATAGTTTTGAAGGTCAGAAATTCAACATCAGGGTGTAGCCACATTCCCATCAAGGATATGACAAGCATCCTTTCCTGTCCCTCTGTAGCCTGGTGATGCCCAGACAGTCTTGGTGTACCTGGGCTCCCAAACACATCATTCCGCTCTTCTGTCATCAGCTCATGGTGTTCCTCAGTCTTTTAAATGCATCAGTCATATTCCACTGGAGCTCACTATACTGCAGTGACCTCATCGTCACTTAACTAATTAAATTTGTAGCAATCCCATTTTCAAATAAAGTCTTAAGATGGGACAATGCCCAGTGAAAATCTGCCGCTAGGAATTACTTATCCTATGAACTTTCCTTTTTCTATTAATTTTTCTTTATTATTTGTAGGAGAATGGCTAGAGGCATGAAAAGTCTGTCTCTGTCTCTGTCTCTGTCTCTGTCTCTCTCTGTGTGTGTGTGTGTGTGTGTGCTGTATGTTTATGCATGTGCTTATTCATGTCTAAAATGCTTCTTGAAATAACAGAGCCATGGGGAACCATGCAAGTTATGTTTTGCTTTTCTATGCCCAACTAATGCATGCATAATCACTGGCAAAATTTCTCTTAAAGCAAGCTGTGAATTTTGTACACAGTATCAGTACACTATTCTTCATTTTATTTCTCTAATATGATTTACTGTAGGCAAAATAAAATGGGCCTGTTCAAGATGGCTTTCGTTTCTATATCCTGGATAGCATGAGTTACTGAATAGCAAGGTGCTGAATAATTTGGTGGAGGGCAAGTTTTAACTGCTTCCTTTCTCTTGAGAAAACACTTCATTTGTACTGCTTCACTTTAGACAGGAGATCTGAATAATTCAGTTACTCTAGTTCTAAATTTCCTCAGTAACCTGATTTCCCCAACTCAATTCTGTCATTCAACAGTGCGAGACTGACATTTCATGCATACCCTCTGAACATCAGGCTCAAGGAAACAGAGGTGACTTATAATAGTCCAAAAATTCTCCCTTAAACAACTAAATCAATGACTATTTTTCACGGCTACTTTTCTTAATGACTTGCACATTGGATCAAGACTTGAAATGAGTTAGACAAAAGAAATGGTAAGTAAACCAGGGAACACTCAAGTCATCCGCCTGTGTTCTACTGTGCTTTTATGACTTACTTTTGCTTTTATGTATTTTTTGTTTCAGCTGAAAGAGATATCAGTGTCTACTGTGGAGTGCAGGCCATCACAATGAAGATTAATTTTTGCACAGTCCTTTTTTCGGGTTATTCTGAAACAGATTTGGCACTGAATGGAAGGCATGGGGATTCCCACTGCAGGGGCTTCATCAATAACAACACCTTTCCAGCAGTGGTCATTTTCATCATTAATCTCAGCACCTTGGAGGGCTGTGGAAACAACTTAGTGGTAAGATTACTATGAAATCCTGTGCTATAGCCGAGGTCATAAATAAACAAGCTCCCATTTCATGAAATAATCAGGAGCCCAATCTGTCTTCAGGAAAAAAATTCCAATAAAGCCAAACAACTCACTTTCTTTTGCCTGTATGAAGTTTGAACTCCCAAATATACAATTCTGTCTTCTAATAATGGTTGTGTTGATAGGAGCTGGGCCGTGGAGAGGCATGTGATGGGCTGAGCTACTCTAAGCAGTATTCTGTTAGACTGACATTGATGGACATCTCTAACCACAAGCCATACTCTACATTTTATGGATGCATCAAATCATAAGAACAGTTTTTGTCCTTTTGCTACAATCTAGCTCTAATGACCCCGTTCAGTAATAAATATTAAATATAGATGAAATCTTGAACTCTTTTTTCACATTTACCCTTGACTACTTGCCATTCATACTTTGTAATAAGGCTGTGTTTCTTGCGTGAAGTTCTTGGTGTGGGACTGCCCCTTGCATTTAAAAATACTTACCATACCCAATTTTACCCATGCAATTCTGGCAGCACCTCTTTCTAGTTATTTTGACAACCCAAGCAGTGCTTTGAACATTTTTACCCTGACTGAGAATTCATAATTAATATAATTTACTATTTTATTAGTTCACTCTACACCAAAAATAGAATTAAAGAAGAAATCGACACTCCAGGGAAAGTAAATTGAAACATGTTTATTTTATTTTATTTTTTTATTTTATTTTATTTTACAATACCATTCAGTTCTACATATCAGCCACGGATTCCCTTGTTCTCCCCCCTCCCGCCACCCTCCCCTTCCCCCCAGCCTACCCCCCATTCCCACCTCCTCCAGGGCAAAGCCTCTCCCGAGGACTGAGATCAACCTGGTAGACTCAGTCCAGGCAGGGCCAGTCCCCTCCTCCCAGGCCGAGCCAACGAACCCTGCATAAGCCCCAGGTTTCAAACAGCCAACTCATGCAATGAGCACAGGACCCACTGCCTGGATGCCTCCCAAACAGTTCAAGCCAACCAACTGTCTCATCCATTCAGAGGGCCTGATCCAGTTGAGGGCCCCTCAGCCATTGGTTCATAGTTCATGTGTTTCCATTCATTTGGCCATTTGTCCCTGTGCTTTATCCAACCTTGGTCTCAACAATTCTCACTCATATAGACCCTCCTCTTTCTCGATAATTGGACTCCTGGAGCTCCGCCCGGGGCCTAGCTGTGGATCTCTGCTTCCAGATCCCTCAGTCATTGGATGGGGTTTCTAGCACGACAATTAGGGTGTTTGGCCATCCCATCACCCGAGTGGGTCAGTTCAGGCTGTCTCTCGACCATTGCCAGCAGTCTATTGTGGGGGTATCTTTGTGGATTTCTGTGGGCCTCTCTAGTACTTTGCTTCTTCCTATTCTCATGTGGTCATCATTTATCATGGTCTCCTATTCCTTGTTCTCCCTCTCTGTTGTTGATCCAGCTGGGGTCTCCTGCTCCCCCAAGCTCTCTTTCCCTCGACCCTCGCCCTTCATTTCCCCCACTTGTGACCAGGTGGGAGCATTAATTACATTAAATTTCATCTAGTACTATATTTTATTTAGCTGGCTCAAACATCAATAAATCCTAACAAAAGTGGTGCTATACACATAATCATTCAGCACAGTAAAGAAGGAAAAATTGGCTTTCAGTTTTCAAAAAATATTGCTAGGGTTTAAAAAGGAAGGCTTGGTTATTCTAAGGGCATGGTTTCTAAGATTTGGTGGGAGCTAGCAGACAGGAAAGGGATTTATTTGAATCTCCTTCTTTATCTTATCCCAAAGGGCAGTTAGAATATTGTGCCCATGACCATTTCCAAGCCTGCAGATTGTGCATTGTTGACTCTTTTTATTAAAAACGTTTATTCATCTCTCTGAGTTGTGTTCACAGAGGTTATGAAGCAGGCCTAAGGGAGAGGGCAGTTAGGTGATTATTGCATGTTTTGTTTCCTAGTGGAGGGAGTACAGGTAGGGACCAGCAGAATTTCCCATCCTCCCACTGTATTTCAAAGCCTCACTTTCATAGATTGAAGCCACTGTTGCCTTGCTAGATAGAAAAGAACTCTGGAGAAAAGACAGGGGAAATGCTATTCCACACATGTGTGCTTTTCACATTTTGGAAAGCTGGCAGATATAAAAAATGTGTGTGTGTGTGTGTGTGTGTGTGTGTGTGTGTGTGTGTGT
>CABHPR010126943.1:7568-18793 GCA_902168415.1 Peromyscus melanophrys | reverse complement strand
CACACACACACACACACACACACACACACACACACACACACACACACGCACGCACATGCACACGCATACACATTCACACTCAAACTCACACACACATCCCCTATACACCCCCTACTCGTCTCTGTATTGCTCGGTAGAGGTGACCCAAAATGTCAGTGCAGTGTCCCTGTCTACATCTTCCTGTGGCTTCCCTGCGGCTTTTGATCCTATGACGTGTGACTGACACAGAAGCTGTCTACCTCTTTGGCATGTATGCCTTTCATTCTGTTTCCACGGACAGACTGTAATGCACTGGGTAGAGTCCAGTCACAGGTGGTTGCCATTAACTTTCTGTGTGGCAAAAGCCAGGAGGTCAGTGTTCAAGTTTCTTTGTCTCCCAGCTGTGCTGGGAAGAGTGCACAGAATGACCCATGTGAGACCACTGCTGTCGTAATCTTTTCATTCATTTGCTTTTTTGTTTATTAAGTTATTAGGTTGCTCTTACATTGGAGCCCAGGCTGGGTCTCTCTATGTAGCCCAAGCTGCAAGATAATCCTCCTGCCTCAGCTGGGATTGTAGGTGTGAGCCACCATGCCTGGCTGCTGTAACATCCACTCAACAACTATTATGAGAGTCTTGTTACATGTAGGAAACTGTTGGAACAAGGTCCAGAAATGGAGTATTGTGAGGAGATTCTGAGTGCTTGTGAGAACACTCCAAGAAAGCAAGGCAAGAGTCTTGTGACCTCAGTTTCTTCAAAACGGAATTGTTCTTGGAAGGTTTTTGTGCCCCTCCCAGGTGTGATTTACTTCAGATTCTATATTACAATGGGCTATTGTCGTTTGCTTATATGCCTCTATGGATAAACATGTTTTTACTGTGTATGGCTTGTCCTTGTGAGTGTATATAGCTTGAACTCATGAAAACTCTATACGTGTGGCTGTTTTAACCCTCAGAGTGTAGATTGTCTGAGGTGCTGAATAGAGCTGGCTATTGCATGAGACTTTAGTTTGTCTCATTTATTGACTCCATTCTCCCAGATCCCATTGCCTCTAGAGCAGTGACCAGAGTCCATTCTGGGAATGATGGGCAGGGCTTTGCTTGGGATCTACAACTTCCATAGGGAGGTATCAGAATGAATCACAGTTATAACTGTGTTGAGTCTGAATAGGGAAGACCTAAGACAGCCTGAATGAAGAGATATGAGGGGAAGGTTGGATTTCTGACTGGAGAAGCTGTGGGGAGACCCTAAAGAGAAGCAACTGAGCTGCATTGTTTATGGGTGGTGGAGCAGCCAGACATTGGGAGAGATTTTCATAGAACAAGGTCCCTAGGGAAAGAGAGAGCTTAACAGGTCCAAGGCTGGAAAGAGGAGCCACAGCGGCCAGTGTGCAGGAAGAGGTAAGAGGAGACCCAACCTTGTGGAGCTTGCAGTGCCTCAGAGGCCATGGCAGGATTTGACATTTAACCCCAGAACTCCTGGGAGCATATGTGGTCTAACCAGCATCTCCCTAAGCTCCTCCTCTAGGGTTCTAGGAAAAGGTCACAGTGAGCACAAAGGAACTGCCACTTACTTTTTCTGTGTGCTGACGACTGCTCTTCCTTTTCTCAACTCTGAATTGTAGACTTCCCTCTAGACGTTAATGTTTAGCTACCTGTGTATGTGTCTGCCTAAAAACTGTAGACTATCAAACATATCCTTTTAATCTCTGATGATGGAACCATGGAGAGTCTCTTCCCTTCCTCCCTCTCTTGTCCCTCGTATCTAATCAGTCCTCACTGACATCGGTGGGTAAGAGGCAATAAACAGCACCCCACAAGAACTTCCTGGGCCAAAACAACAGTGCCTTTCTGCTCCTCATCTTGGTTTTCACACCTTTGGTTCCATGCTACCACACCCACTGCTGATGCTGTCAGGTGGACATTCCAATAAGCATTTTCATGAACGGCTTTCCTCTGGCTAGCTATGGACAGTCTTTATCTGCATCAAACACTTGGATCCAGGGGTCCACTCTCTGACCTTGCTTCCTTGCCTCTGTCTGTGGACATGCTGGTGTGAGCCCCCCAATGTCATGCTTCATTTACTTCTATATGTTGGAACCTATTCTTTTTATGCCTTAGAGGAAATGCCACTGTTGACAGGAGACTGTCATATACTCCTCCAAATTATTTACAGGATGCTTCCTTCTCTGATCCTCTTGTAGTATGTCACCCTTCTCTTTAACAATACTTGTCTCACCGACATTTGTATGTGGTGTCAGTCCCTACAGATGGCTCTCCTAGGTAAAAGTTATAACTTCCATATCTGGGCCCTGTGCAGGGCAAATGCTCAAATCAGCCATGAGTCAGATCAGATTCTGTTTTGATAATAAATGATTGTGTATTTGTATTTTGAACACATGTCTATTCCTTACCATATGTTTGTTGTATCATTTTGGGGCTTTGGAGCAAATGATTATTTCATTATCATCATCTGAGTAGTCCATTAACTCTTTCCCATCTCTGGGTACACAACATGAGTAAGGAATATTTGAACCATGTTGGGAACAGAAGAAAAAAGAAGGCAAACTAAACAATTCCTTGTATGTTTCACCCTGGTTAGATGCCAATGTAAATGCTTGTTCTAAAAGAGCAACCGTGTTTCTGCCACGGAGGCTTGGCTGCCTATGCGGAGACCCTTCTCCACCGCCAGCTGCCCTCAAAAGACTGTTAACCCCTGCTTTGAGCCATCAAGCTAGATGTGGGCTCTTAAGTAAATTATGGGGTGTTTCACCACATGTAGTTTTTGCAGTTAAGTGTTTCCAGCTTTCAGAGCATTCTGTGGGAATAACATCACATTTTTCCTCCAACCTGTTAGTTAGCATAATTATTTATCATCCTTAAACCGCAGCTTGAGTCTCTTAAGCAACTAGCTCCAGATCTAGTCTCCAGATGAAGCCAGTGCTGCTGCAGAAAACACAGTTTTGGAGCTTGGTGGGGGTAGGGGGGTGGGGGTGGGGGTGTGAGAGGAGTGGGGACACACTGTGGTTCCCCTCTTGCTCCTTGGGACTCAGCATCTGTACCTCCAGGTGTTGGCTGGACCTACCCAATAACCTGTCGTCAAGTCCAATTTTCTTCTAAGACTGAAGGGTTTGCCATGTGACAGCTGAGTTCCCACCCAGCTCTCATACTTGAAAAATCGGTCTTTGTAAATCTAAAGCCTAAAAACCACGAAGCTTCGACCTCTCCACCCTGTTCATCCTGTCGCTCTCCAGTCTCACGCAGGTCTTTGGATCTACTGGGCTCGCCTCTGCATGGAAATGAAGCATGCACTGGCAGTGTGTAAGTGTTTAAATACCCCAGAGCCACTTTGAGTTACTCCACCAGGAGCGCACCCTCTCTGGAGACTCGGCCCACGCATTGCTGCAGTGTTGTTAGAAGACGAAGTTAGTTCAGAATGAGAGGAGCTGGAGGCTGTGCCACTCAGAGAAGGGACAAGGCTGGAGGGCATTGCTCGATTGGAACACTCGGAATCTACACATTTCCTCCTGTTCCTTGAGAGCGGAAAAGCCGTCTTCGGAACTGAGCTCCTGCCTCCACTCTGGGTTTTGCGAAGGCAACAATTGGTAGCTTGCTGGGAATTCCTTGTGGAGTCACAGTGGCTCCGGGCTGGACCAGAGAAAGAACCACACTCCAATGTGTGAGGAGAAATTGAACCACAGAGTGTTTGGATCCGAGTCCAGTTCCCGTAAAGTCAACCCCATCTTGGAACTTCCTGTGACTGTACTCCACTTCTTTCAGTTGGGTGAGCCATTCCAGAAAACAGTGGCTCATTAGCACATTAGGGTTCACCCTCAAAACTCCAGACCACAGCCACGAGCTCTTTCCTTCCACTTCACAGAACCCATCTAGCGGCATCTTCAGGCAGGTTCCTGAAGCATAGGAAATGTTTATTGACTATTCAATTAGTCATACATTTGAAGGGAAACCAGAAATATAGAAAGCAAGATGGGGCAGAAGTAGAGGAGGGGGAGGAAGATGGAAAATTAAAAGTGTCAGGACCTGCCTGGTGGGAAGAGATGCCACGTGAGTCTCCCAGGTTCAACACATCTTGTGACTGTCAGATGAGCTCAACACCATGGTTAGCAGTATCCCCAGTTCTAGTCTGAGACAGCGTCTGTGTTAGTTCCCCTTTCTCACTGTTGGGACATCATACCTGACAAACGCGACTGAAGTAAGGCAGGGTTTGTTTTGACTCACAGTTTGAGAGCGCAAAGGAGAGGGCTTGGGAGCTGCCCCAGCAGTGGATGCGGCTGCAGGAGGCAGCTGGTCCCAGCCAGGAAGCAGAGATAAAGACGAAAGCTGGCACTTAGCTGACTTCCTCCTTTCCCGTCTTTGTTTAGTCCAGGACCCCAGGCCATGGGATTGAGCCACCCACATTCAGAGTGGGTTGTAGCAGGCTTTCTTTTGGGGCACCAACCAGCTCCCAAATCATGACACGGGGACTTATTATTCGTTAGGAATGCTCAGTTTTATCTTTGCTTGTCCCACTGGCTCTTATAACTTAACCTGCTTCTCTTCTACATTTTGCCTCAGGCCTTTTTACCTTTCTTTCATTCTGTATGTCCTACTTCATGTTTGTCTGGCTGGCAGCTACCTGGCCCCGGGTGTCTCCCTCTATCTCCCCCCCTCTTTCACCTTTCAAGCCTAGAATCCTCCTCCTACTTATTCTTTCTGCCTACCAGCCCCGCCTGGCCCTCTCCTGCCTAGCTATTGGCCATTCAGCTTTTTATTAGACCATTCAGGTGCCTTAGGCAGGCAAGGTGAAACAGCAACACACCTTTACAGAAACAAATGCAGCATAAATAAATATAACACACCTTTACATAATTGAACAAATGCAGCACAAACAAATGTAACACATCTTTATATAGTTGAAGTAATATTCCACAACATTTCCTCCCTTTCGTCCAAATAAAAAGAAAAGTTTTAGTTTTAACATAGTAAGACTACATACAATAAAAACAATTATCAAGTAAGAATTACACTTATAATATCCAGTCCATTTGCATTTGGCAAGTTCAGAGAAAAGACTTCATTATCTACTCTATCTTGATGAGTCCAAAGTTGTGTGCCTAATTTACTTTCTATCATAACTAAGGAAAACTGTAACTATAATTATCTAGTCTTTAACTCCATCAGAGACCCCAAAAGGATATACCTGAGTAAACAGAAAGTGCAGAGTCGCTTAACTTCCAAAATTATAGAAATGACAGAAACATCTGGCTGCCTGGACAGTCACTCAAGCTTCCGCTGCAATGTTGGGGCATCTGTCTTCAGCCTACAGGCCTGGAATATCTGGCAGATTTTTCTACAAAGCAGGAATTTTGAAGGGCTGTCCATCCTTGTTTTGGCAAAATTCAGCAGTTTTTTTCCCTTTGTGTCCTGCATGTCCAGTTTGTACAGCATACTGTCATTTATCAAGGCAACAGCAGCTTCTTGCCCAAATGGCTAGCTTTGCCACAATAAAAGCAAACACCATATGGCGCCCAACGTTTGTGCTACGAATTCATGAAAAAGCTGTGGCCTTGTGAGCCCCAGCTCAGGCCCGAGCTACACTCGGCCGGTTGTGGTGGCACACGCCGGTAGGATTTGCTGAAGGAGGCAGAGGCAGGAGGATCCCGAGTTTGAGGCTGGCCTAGGAGGCTTGCTAAGGAGAAGTTTCTGCCCGGGACCTGGCCATAAACAGTGGTGGTGGGACCATGGAGGCAGCGGCTGCTGCTCCACGTTGCTGGCTACTTCTCATCATGTTGGTGACTGTGGTGATGCTGCTACCTGGGACAAAGGATTTACTACTGTTTGTTCAGAGAAGAATTGCCAGGACCATCGTGTTACAAGAAAGCATCGGCAAAGGTCAGTTTGGAAAAGTTTGGCAAGGCAAATGGTGGGGAGAAAATGCGGTGAAGATTTTCTCTTCTAGGGAAGAATGTTCATGGTTCCAAGAGACAGATATTTATCAGACTGTGATTACTCCAAACCACAGAGGAGGCTCAAAAAAAAAAAAAAAAAAAAGAGACTTTCAAATCTTCAAAAAGATGGCAGGAGCCCACAACGATGATTCCACAAGGACTATGGTAAAGCCATTAAGCTGGTTAACACCAAGGAAAGATCGACTTTGGACTACAAACTGTTTAGGACAATTTTGAGATGACTAGCTGAGATGATCCAGCCTGACAGACTACTCGAGCAAGGACTTGTGACAAGCCCTGAACTTTCCTATTATGCAGAGACTGGATGAATGGTACAGGACTTGACAATTAACCTAAAATTTTTCTTTTCAAGATTCCCTAAAGATATCTTCACCCCTAGAAAGCAAAAAGAAAAAGAGAATAAGATATGAGATAGATCATTGAATCTACTCTGAGAAAAAAGATAAAGAAATAATAGGATAAATAGGTAGATCACTGAATCTACACTGAAGAAAAAGGGGAAGATATAAAAATGACAAAAGGTAGATTATTGAATGTATTATGAAAAGAAAAAAGAGAATATGGATATGATAAGATAAAAAGGGAGATTATGGAATCTACTTTTAAAAAGGAATTACTTGTTTTAAATAGGATAAGTAATGAAAAATTTTCGTCTGAATTTGTCAAGTATTACTGGACTGGACATTGGTTATATATTAATGGAGTTTTTTGTCTGGATCTGTCAAATGTTAATGGACTAGACATCGTTAATGTAATTCTTGACTGTTTATATTGTTTGTACTTATTGGATAGTTTTTCTTGTATTAGTTATAAGCTTTTTTAATTTTAGACAAAAAGAGAGGAAATGTGGGGGTATTGTGTTCCCCAAAATATTGTGTATGCTAATAAACTTATCTGGGGTCAGAGAACAGGACAGCCACAATATGAAACAGAGGTTAGGCAGTGGTAGCATACGCCTTTAATCCTAGCATTCCAGAGACAGAAATCCCTCTGGATCTCTGTGAGTTCAAGGCCACATGGGAAACGGCCAGGCGTGGTGACCCACACCTTTAATCCCAGAAAGCCACACCTTTAATCCCAGGGAGTGGTGGTAGAAAGCAGAAAGGTATATAAAGCGTGAGGACCAGAAACTAGAAGCATTTGGCCTGGAGAGACCTTTGGCCTGGAGAAGCATGTGGCTGGTTAAGCTTTTAGGCTTCTAGCAGCAGTTCAGCTGAGACCCATTCTGGATGAGGGCTCGGGGCATCCAGTCTGAGGAAACAAGACCAGCTGAGGATTCAGCGAGGTGAGGAAGCTGTGGCTTGATCTGTCTCTCTGACCTTCCAGTGTTCACACCAATAACTGGCTCAGGTTTGATTTTATTAATAAGAACTTTTAAGATTCATGCTACAAAAATATATCTGCCTAACCTTGAAAACATACCTAATATGACTACAAGTTTGATTATTATAGATGACTAACTACCAGCCTGCATTTCTTTTTTTATTAATGTAATTGTTTCATTTATTTTACACCCCAACCACAGTTACTTTCCCTCTTCTCCTCCATTCCCTCTCGCTGCCCCCCTATCCATTCCTCCTCTGTTTCTGTTCAGAAAGGGGCAGATCTCCCATGGGTGTCAACAAAGCATGGCACATCAAGTTGAGGTAGGACTGAGCTCCTCCCTTTGTATTAAGGCTGAGCGAAGCAACCCAGTATGAGCAATAGGTTCCCCAAAGCCAGTCAAAGCGTTAGGGACAGGCCCTGCTCCCACCGGTAGGAGTCCCACAAACAGACCAAGCTACACAACTGTCACACGTATGCAGAGGGCCCAGGTCAGTCCCATGCAGGCTCCCTGGCTGTTGGTCCAGAGTCTGTGAGCTCCTATGAGCCCAGGTTGGTTGTTTCTGTGGGTTCCCTTGTGATGACCTTGACTGCCCCCTACTAGCTCATTAAATCCTTCCTCCCTCTCTTCAACAGGATTCCCAAAGCTCAGCCCAGTGCTTCACTGTGGGTCTCTGCATTTGTTTCCATCAGTTATTGGATGAAGTCTCTCTGATGACATTTTGGGTAGTTACCAATCTGATTACAGGAGATGACCAGTTCAGGCACCCTTTCCACTATTGTTAGGAGTCTTAGCTGGGATCATCCTTGTGAATTCCTGGGTGTTTCCCTGGCATCATAACTTGCACTTCTTAATTGTATATTACATTTTTAAATGAGCTGCATAAGCACAATACTCCAAACAAGAGTAGAAATATACATATAGTATAACAAAAATAATTTTAAATTTATATTTATATATTTATATAGATCAGTATACCAAAATCTATACCAATGTAAAACATTTGAAGTTAATAGTTGTCTTTTTATCCTTTATTCCTATATCCTCCCCCCAAATGATGACAAAAATCCATAGCCCACCAAATGACCAAAAACCACCCACCCCACTTCTTGGGAATGTTAGCATTGTGTTCTTTAGACTGCTTCCTGTTGTCTGGGGGTGATGGCATCTTTAGAGAACCCTGAGAAAATTGAGATAATGGTCAAGTCCTGGGAAAACTAGTTGTAACATTTGTTCTCCAGTCTCAGAACTGTTTCCATGAAGAGGGATTAGTATATACATCACCTGTCTTGTAGTTTTTCTTGGTTTATGTCTTTATGTCTGTAGCCAGGATTTTCAGGTCTCTCTCAATCAGACCTGATCTATATTAACCTTGAAGGAATCCACTGCCTTTCATTTTCTGTGGAAACAAAAGCATAACCTTTTCCCCAATGCAATACATTTTCTGACTTCCATTTTAAAGTTAAGGCATCTTAAAGTATCTAGGTTGGTTTAATCCAGCAGCCCCTTTTACAATCCCATGTCTCTCAGCAGCTGTCATTTGCTCATCAGCATTCAAAAAATTCAAAGTCAACCCAGCACCATACAGGATCTAGACTCCCTGTGTATTTACCATCTTAACTTGGCCTTTTCCCTTTATATTACTTTACTCTCTTTAAAGACGTTATTATTTTTAAACTATTTTTTCCTATAACTGTCTATGCACATTTTCTTTTCTTTCTTAAACCTATGTACATTTTAAATACACTCTAACCTGTTTAGAGGTTTTTTCTATCTGGATCTGTCTTTACTGTGTGTCTCTAGCCTTTTCTGACTATGTGAGCCAAACCTTAACCTGCTAAGTGGCTTTGTACTGGTGGACAGCTCTGTCCAGCTCAGATCTGTGAGAGCTGAGCCTTAAGCTTGTTTAAGTGTTTAACTGGGAGCTGCATTTAAGAAGCTGGTGCCCTACATTGTGGCAGACTTTTTTTTTTTTTTTAGCTTTTTATTTCTATTTAACATGCCAGCTACTCAAGCACTTACTGTACAGCAGAGCCTCTTAAAGGAGCCATATCAGGTTTTTGTTTGTTTCTTTGTTTGTTTTTCAACTTTCTCAAGCCCTATGTGGAAATACAAACCCCACATTAGAACACCAACTGTAGCAGGCTTTCTTTTGGGTCACCAACCAGCTCCCAAGTCATGATACAGAGACTTAGTTGTGAGTGCTTGGCCTTCATAATCCCACCAGCTCTTATATTTAAAATAACCTTTCTCATCATCTACATTTTGCCTTGGGTCTTTTATCCTTCTTTCATTCTGTATGCCTGTCTGTCTGGCAGCTGCCTGGCTGGTCCTGGGTATCTTCCCATCTTTCTCTTTCATTCTCTTCTTTCTTTTTCCTGAGCCTAGATTCCTCATCCTACTTATTCTCTCTGCCTGCCAGCCCCACCTGTCCTTCTACTGCCTAACTATTGGCCATTCAGTGTTTTATTAGACCAATCAGGTACCTTAGGCAGGCAAGATGAAACAGCAGCACATCTTTACATAATTAACAAATGCAGCATAAACAAATGTAACACATCTTTACATAGTTAAAGTAATATTCTGCAACATAAACAAACGTAACACATCTTTACATAGTTAAAATAATATTCCACAATAGTGGGTTTCCCTCTCTGGAAGCACCTTCATAGACAGACCAAGAGGTACATCTTCTAGGTGATTTCAAACTCAATAAAATCAACAAAGAAGATTAACCCTCACTTTAAGCCTTAGAGGGGGGTTAGAACACAATAATTCTAATATTAATCATCTTTCATCTTTACAGATGAGTTTCCAGGAGTTTGCCAACAAGCCTGTGTTCCTTTATGCTTAAGCACATAAACCTAAGGACAAAGGGTACCTGATTGTAAGGGAGGGGTACCTGTCCTTCCCTGTCCCCCAGTTTCACAGCAAGAGAGCAAAACATGGTTGCTAGTAATTAGAGTCTACAAATGCCTTTACTTTTTGTCCCCTTTTGGGAAAACAGGAACTGAGGAGGAATTAAATAATCAGGACCCTTCTGAAGCCCTGGCCAGAGCTAGTCTCAAAAGCAGTAAATCCAGGCCAATTCACACTGGGGTGGGCCTTTCTTAGGGAACTGTGGACATTCCCTTGGCCACTGCCCTCACTGCAAATTACCTATGGAACTTTCCTGAAGGCTTTCTCTGTTCATGGGCACAAGTAGACCTTAAGTCCTGGGGAACTAAAATCTAGGACTGTCTCTCAGCATGTCTCTCAGAGCATGGCCATGGTCACTACAAATCCCAGCAACTCACCCCTGAGGTGTGGTGTCTTCACAGCACCCCCAGCTTCTCAAAGGAAGGAGCCTCAATTGTCCACAGTATGTTTTGTTAATGAGTGTACCCTGTTTTGACTTTCATCTTATTTTTTGCAGGGCCACTGTTCTTTCTTCTCTTGGTTCTTCCTGGGATCACTTCCTAAATAAACCACAGTCTCATGTCAGGACTGCTTTGGGGCAAATCAAGTCCTTGCCTACTCCCATCACCCTACCAGAATTTTCTCCCATGGTTTAATCCTTCTTCCCAGTACACATCTCCTCTAGGAAATGCTCCCATGTTGATTTATTTTATACTCTAGAGTAGATTTAATCTCAATAGTCTGTGTATTATCTGTCCCTAGAATTTTTTCTGCTGTTGAGGAAGGCGACCAAACTCAGTGTGCTTTCCTTAGCCTCCATTGTGAGTCCTGGGAGAATTTGCTTCTTCTGCCCATATTACTCTACTGCTTGGCACCCAAAATATCAAGTTTTGTCTCTCCTTCTTCTCCAGATGACCTACTGCTCTATGTGTGTGTGTGTACACTTATGTATGTACCTGTGTAAGTCAAAGAACATGTTGTGTTATTCTTCAGCATGCATGCATGTATACACACACACACACACACACACACACACACACACACACACACACACA
>CABHPR010126942.1:0-43803 GCA_902168415.1 Peromyscus melanophrys | reverse complement strand
TAGCTTCTACGTTGCTCCCCTGGGAGCACACTGGAATACTATAGAGAGAGCACTTGAGAAAATTGTATATGAGGGCATGGCAGTTGTAATCAAAGGTATTACTAATCATGTTATCAACTTTATTTACTATACTTTAGACACACTTAATTCTAATTAAATAAAGGGTAATTGTGTATCAGATAAATGTTAATAATAAAGGACATAAAAGTGAGTAAAATATGTCCTGAATAAAAGCCAATAATGAAATGTAGGTGTGTGATTCATCATGATAGCAAGAATTAAACAAATATCTAAAGCTATTTATTTACTCTCAGGATACACTTAACAGGGTAGTGGATGGAAGAATGAAAGAAATAATATTAATAATATTAATAGCAACTAAATGGGAGTTAAGATGTGGTGAGTGCAAGTTAATAGATGAGAAATAACCAGGAGGTCTCCAATAAAGAAATATATTTTAATCAGTGAGAAATTAAAGTGGAAACAAGTCTCTTTATAACTATATATTGAGTGTCAAATTCAGAGCATAATTAGAATATGAATGCAACCAGTAGGATTTAGTCACAGTTTTTTTTCCCCAGAAATATACACTGCTGTAGCATTAACACAGCTAACTCCTATACACCCACATTCAATCTGCATGTTCTGACCTCTTGCTTCATCTAGAATACATAAAGTATTGAAGAGTAAAATGCTCTACAGCAGAGATTGCTGTGAGTGTTTGTATGTACAGGATTGAGCGTTGTGACCAGCAAGGTGCATGAAGTGCATTTCTACTCAGAACCATACTTATCTCACTATCTAAATCAAATCACCTGAAATTTCATGTGCCAGAAAGAAAGTGACAAATATATTCCAGTGACTGTTAGTTTTAATTGTCAACTAGACACTGTCTAGAATCACTAGGCAGAGAGTCTGGGTGAGAGGCTGTAAAGATCAGTCTGTTCTCAGAGCATGTCTGGGAAGAATTGTCTGAACTGTCTCAAATGATGTGGGAAGACCCAGCCTCAAAGTGTGGAGCAGCACCATTCCTGAGTTCAGGACCCTGGACTTTATGAGGGCAGAGAAATCTGTCTGGGAACATGCATGCATTCCTTTCTTGCTTCTCTTTCCTGCAAATGTGGTATGATTAGCTGCTTCATTTTCTGATTCTTTTTCTTATCTAATATGATGGACTGTAACCTGGAACTGTGAGATAAAATAAACCCTGCCTATTTTAAGATGCCTTTGTCAAGCTATTTTATCACAAAACAAAAATAGAAATAAGATAGTCCCCAAATTGACAGGGCTATCTTCATTAAGAAGCAATTTTGCTAGGGGTCATCTATTTCATTGGGTATTATATGACTAACAATAGTTATACAGACTAATGTGTTCAGTGTGTTTCAAACTCAGTCATTTCCCAGGAAGTACATTCCAAATTGAATGCCACAAACTTAAAAGATCATCACTATAGTTGATTGTGTAAATTGGTGGCATTAAACATATTTCTTCCACGTTTAGAGTTGAGCCAGAGGTGCTAAACTCTATTTCTCCAAGCTCAAGAAAGGTGATAAATGACAACTGACCCTCAGGCTTAGAGTCAGAGACACAACCATAGGCGTTACAAGGGTGTTAGTAGGTTCTTGTGTCTCTTGTATATTGGTGGTTCTTGGGTGCAGACAAGAAGAAAGGCTGAGATTTTGCACCAAGGGTTTTCAATAACCACAATTTCCAAAATTTGTTTTAGATATCTCATTTCAATGTTGGTGGTTTTCTGCAAGTATGAACCACTAAAACTAAGCAAATAAAACACATTTAAAGAACAGTCTTTGGCACACAAGTTGCTAGATCATGGTCTCTTGCTTAAGAATCTGGTTACTGCATTGTACAGACAACTGACATGCTAAATGCCATCAAAGAACTTTACTGATTAGAGAAAACTAAGTACTCCCAAACTCCCTTTTATATATACCCCCTTCCTTTTACAACGGAAAATACTAGAGCCAAAATATAGTACAGTCAGAATAATAGAGTGTGGTATAGTGTTGTCAGTATACATTTTACTTTAAACATGACTGAGCTTAGGTCACAAGTTCAAGTTGGTGCACAGTGATTGCAGTTGATTCTTGTATTTCTGAATGATGACTAGCCAATTACAGTGACTACAAAATTTTGTCATAAGAGACACTTTAAGTTAAGCATTCTACTAAAACCTCAACTTCACTGGGATCACTTGAGCTATTCAGAGTTCTGCTAATCAAGTGGGGGAAAATCTATCTTCCATGCATAGCATGATTTATTTGTTTGCATGAGTGTGAGAAAAATGATCACATCTGTGCATAATAGATTAAAAATACAAAGTTCACACCACAGCTCTGCTGATGAAAATTACCTGCCTGCTGATACAACAGGGCCCATGAATTAATTAACCTTTTGCCAAAAGAATCTTCAAACTTCAGCAGACACTGAGGTTTTGCTCTTCCTCTTTCATTATTTTAGAAAATGAAATCATGTTCAGTCAGGAAGGCAAATAAATAAAAGTAAGAAATTTGATTGGTTCTCATACTATTTCAGCAAAGCCACACAAAGTGTGCCTAAAATGTAGTGTGTTAGATGACTCATCTTTTATTTTAGTTAGCAAAAGATGAGCATAATGGCTGCTTCCTAAGTCACTTTTCTTTCTTTTATGAAGGAGATCAGTTAATTATCACTAGGAGTGTTGGCTACCTTAACTTTACCTTTTCAATTGCAACAATAAAGTTAAATAAACTATGCCTTCACAAATGAATTTTCAGTAAGTTTAATAAAATACATATTTATACACACTTCATTTTCAATTGAATAAATTCATTAACAATATTTAAGTGTTTATGAAGTGTTTCAATGGTTTTTACTTGGGACAAAAACTCAAAAATTATCCAAGATAAATAAAACTAGAACCCGGGACAAGAGGATTGTTAATAAATCAAAGTTACTGTATTTCCTTAGCCTGTTAATGCAAGGAACAAGGATGAGTAGATGGGAAGATTATAAAGCATTTAAGAATTGCCAGATTATATACTCTAAACACTGACAGGTCTTATGCAAATATCAGTGGCCACACTTAATTTTTTTCTCACTGCAGTAGTATTTTTCCTAAAAATGTTAACAGTATTTACTTTTTGAAATTTCAGTACCATATAATTAGAGTTGTCTCTTTTACCATCCAGTATTTTATTTTAATGCATTAGATAACTATAAAGTAACCTCATGCCCATCACACAGGCCATCTATACATTAGGCCTTATATGGATGTTGTTTATGAAGATTACAATATTTTCCATGAGAAAGGTGATTTGCTAAACTCATCTTTAAAGAGATAATTTAGTAAAATACTTCTCTAAATACTTTTTAGACAGTCAATTTTTGGATGCAGGCAAGAGACCTACGAGAGGACAGATATTTTAGTGTTATTTAAATGAGTAATTTTGTCAAAAATGATGATGGATCTCTGTTTCAAAAATTAGAGTAAGGTGTATTTCACTGATAAACATTTCAAATCAAGGAGTCATTTAGTTTTGAACAATAAAAGCACTGGTATCTGTTAGTTCACAAAAAATTTTCAAATGACTATTTCTATGATTGCTAAAGGAAGACAGCTTTTTAAGAATGGTAAATTTAGAATATTTACCAAAACATTTTGGTCATTCCACGTTTGAGAGCAAATCCATTATAATACATGCATTTCATATTTACTTGAAATATCAAGACATTCAGAAATCAAAAATAATTTTATTTTATACATATATATATGATTCTTTTACTATAGGAAACTAGGGTAGAACACAAAGACAAGAGTTGCTGTCTTTATTTTAACAAAGCACCTGGATTGAGAAAATGGTAGACTCTTAGTTTTCTGGCAGTTGATACTATATACACATACATACATATATATGTGTGTGTATGTGTGTGTGTGTGTGCTATATATACATACATAAACATACACACACACATATATAATATATATATATATATATATATATATATATATATATATATATATATATCAGAACCCTAAGGCATCCAAAGATACCTGGCATTTATATCAACACACAAGTTTGCCAGTATTGTCATTGATTGCTACATGATTGAGTAAAAGGTAAATAATGTACATAAATAATAAATATTTATAGGGATCTTTAACAATTGAGAACAGATTTATAATGTCCTTTGGTTAATGGAAGAATAAAAATATGACTAGTTGGTAAATAATGCTCTACACACCTGACAGGTAGTGTTCTGTCTCCTTTTCTCCTATCCATTTCTCTTTGAGGAACAGGATACCATCGGAAATTTAGCTTCCAGTTAAAACCACCATAAGTCATGTCTGACCCAGCCATGTATTCGAAGGTATCATCGCTAATAACATCAATGATAGGGCACACAACTGTTTTCCTGTAGAAAAACAAAACCCAATTCATATATAAATGATAATTTACATTGACTTCTTCAAGTTGATTATAAATGATATGATAACATTTAATTTTTTATGACTCCACTGTCTTTTATTTTATCCCCTTTCTTTGCAGAACCATTTCCTCTGTTATCATCTTTCTTCCTTACCTTTACCTTAATGTTGTGATATGAAATCTAATCAAATATTCTAATTGACCTTCAAGCTGACTTTAAAATACATTCTAACTACAAATTCAGCAGGATGAACATGGTCTATTTCTCATAAACTTCCACCCACAGCATGATTAGTCAAGTTGCTCTGATATTATGCATCATTTTAGCTATAACCCACTAAAAAGCAATAGCATAGAGAGATGGAAAATATATGAGAGAAAATTAGATCTGGAGGTTTGCCTTTCAAATAGATTAAGTTAGTTTAAAGAGTACAGGAAAACTTGCCACATAGAAAAACTCCTTTTAGGAAAAAAACTAACAGAATCATGTTCTATAGGTACCAGGAAACAGTTTCTGTGAAGGACACCAGGGCCCTGACAACTTTATCAGCAAGCTGTCAGGGAACTGAGTCTATTACTGTCTCAATCCAGGTGCTTTGTTAAAATAAAGACAGTAACTCTTGTCTTTTTGTTCCACCCTAGTTTCCTATAGTAAAGGAATAGTTAAGATGTTTCAGGGGCTTGTGAATCTATTTAGGTAAGAATGTTTCACTTGGTTATTTTATTGGGTACATTGTTTTGTCTGTGTTGTGGCTTCTTTCATTCTTTGGTTTTGGTTTTTTTTTTTTTTTTTTTTGTGGCTTTAGTGGTTCGCTATGGGACCAAGAGTCAATCATCTCCACAAGGAAATGTTCAAGTTGATTCAAGGTGGCATTGATTGTAGCTAATTCTGAAGAACAGAGTGATTGTATGCATAAGTCACCCATAGGTGTAGCAAGCCAAAAAGACTTCAATTATATTTTATTTGGTAACTGCAATATTACTGCCACTCATTGTTATGTGGGTTGTATATGCCACACAATTGGCCATGGCCTGAAGTTCTCTAAAGTCAGTAAGCGTCATCTACCCTTAGGAAAGCTTCCTGGTGAATCTGGACACAACCAAATCATGACATCTCTTTCTTTACTAGATTTAATAAATTAACTTTTAAGGGGAAGAAATCAGATCTAATAATCTCAAGCATATTTGACTGTCTTCTTATGGCAATGTAAAAATTTATAACCAGGAAAAGGACTCATTATACACAAATATGATGCAAATGAATTGTTAGAATAAAAATAGATGGTTTATGCATGGCTATAATGAAACATTATATTAACAACTTATTATTATTATTTTTTTTAGTGTTTCGAGACAGGGTTTCTCTGTGTAGCTTTGCGCCTTTCCTGGAGCTCACTTGGTAGCCCAGGCTGGCCTCGAACTCACAGAGATCCGCCTGGCTCTGCCTCCCGAGTGCTGGGATTAAAGGCGTGCGCCACCAACGCCAGGCTCTAACAACTTATTAAGCTGAATATGAAATGCATGTTGAAAAGAACAGCATAATGTACAAAATGTTGCCAGAATTTATATTGAAGGTATTCTAAGTTCATTTTGCTTTGTCAGTCTCACTGTTCTGTGGTCACAGTCCAACACACAAAATATTAGTAGCTGTGTACTGTACTCCATTGACTAAGAGGTTCCCACGGCTTTCTTGACCTGCTGTGGTTCATTTTGCTGACAGCCTCCATCTATCTTCATGGAAAGCACCAGCTCCTGCCATTTATGTGATGTGGCTGAACTAGCTTACTTTAAGCGGTCGTTGTCTGGAACATCTAATTAAAAATTTCAATTCTGGGATCTTCTGCTGCACATGAAATGGCTGTGCAAGTGATGTGCTCTACAATGATTTATCATAACACATAGCATTCAATGTTTGTTATCTTCATTAGGTACTAAGAATTACACTAATTTATCACTCATGTTTATGAATAGCTACAAAATGTCATCATCATTAGGAAGAACTGCAGGTATGCGTAAAGGTTCTTCACTTCTGCGAAGTTTAATTTTTCAAATTTTAAAATTGACAGGTAGAAAAAGAATATTGTTTAAATAATTATACTTTGCTCTACTTGTGTTTTTAATAGTGGCATTATTTCAGGAAGGAAGGAAGGAAGGAAGGAAAGAGAGAGAGAGAGAAAGAGAGAGAGAGAGAGAGAGAGAGAGAGAGAGAGAGAGAGAGAGAGAGAGAGAGAGAGAGATAGTTTTCTTCGAGGTGAAGTTGATTGAACTAGACTGCGACCCCTCGGGAGTCGGAATGCACAGGAAGAGTGAAGAGATCAGTGCTGAGGGAGTGAGAAGAACTAGAGTATTCACTGAACTGCCAGTAACATAAGCAAGTTGGTAAGAACATCTGCAGTCCCTGCACAGGGGAGCTGGGAGTACCAAAGGTGCTTAGAAAATTGCCTACAACATATGCTGCCAGACTAGATTGATTTACTTCACCTGTAAATGCTCAAAACATTTTTCATTGAATCATTTGATTATTTCTTAATCAATTACCCATGCTCAACATGAATCCGTCCGATTTTCACCTTAAAAATGAGAAAAGCTGCTTTTTTCAAAGCATGTGAAATAAACCTTCTGAAAATAGAACCTTGGACGAGGCATTGTGATGGACAGCTGGAGCTGCCCTGGAAGGTCCAGGTGTAAGCCTTGCAGACTTAACACGAGGCTCCCTACCTGTCTTCCTTTATTCTCGCCAGCAAGGGCTCCAGCCATCCTAAGGTGCACTCACAGTGTGCGTCCAGAAAAGTTATGACCTGTCCTTTTGAAGCAGCTGCTCCGCGGAGACGGGCACGTATTAACCCAGAGCGCTCTTCCATCCTGATAATTTTTACTGGCACTTCTAAAGTTTTCACGTAGTTCTCTAATGTCAACTTGAGAAAATCTGTAACATGGAACAAGAATGGATGAGGAAGATTTGGAGCTGTTTTAGAACAAAATTGGGGTAACTAGTAGAGATCTCATCAGTTAATTAATGTTACATATCAAGTCATATATATTCTCATTATTAACTAGTTAGGAAGCAATAAAGCATTTAAAAAAATCATTTTGGCTGATTTCTAAGGATAGTTAGTACCAAATGGGATATAAAAATAAACTGAAAGTATTTAATTGTTCTCAGAGTTGAATGTGCATCAACAATATATACTATATATGAAATGCATATGTGACTGTATGGTATGTATCAATTTTATAGGTGGTTGACTATAAAGCAGAATATAGATCATTGCCCACTACCTTCTGATAATAAAAAGGGTTCCAAATTACAGGCATGGAAGCATAGTCTATACCTCTTTCACTGGCATCATCGACCAAGATGACCTCAGAGAGCAGGTAGTGTGGAGAGCGATTTATGACACTATAGACAGTTCTAAGTAGAGTGCTCCAAGCTTCATTATGGAACACAATGACTACACTTGTGTTTGGCAGTTCATCAGGGTAGACTTTCGTCTTGCATCTGGGAAAAAGCAAAGAAGAGTGATGGTAATAAATTCATGTTTCGTCCTGATCTTCCTCAGTAGGAATATTCATCACAATACAACTTCAGACTTCAAAGTCCTTTACCAAGGAGCTGATTTATGAATATCTGGAATAATTTTCCTTTTTATAAGTGCTGTGAGTAATCACTTGGCCTTTTGAAAGTTAAATATGCATAATTACCAATATTTTATTTTAACTCCTACAGGGAACAAAGCAGCATGATTTCCGTAATTCTAAGAAAACCAAAATAATATTCTTAAACTGTCAAAAAATTAAGAGCACCAAATACAATAGAGGCAGACAAATTCAATCATTTGAAACAATTTTTATTCTTTGTTTTACCAAAAAAGAACCATAGCTATAAAAGCTGTACGAGTATAAATAGACAATAGGTACATTTCAAAGCATGTAAGGCTGAGATTATTTTTCTCTTTGGAAATTCTCATACATAAGCTTTTCACTTGAGAATGTACTAAATTATTCCTAATTTCAGGGGATGGGTAGTACTATGGCTCCTACAATTTCTTGATACTCTAGACATAAATGAAAAAAAAAATTGGTTACCAGTACTTCCTAAACTTTACTGTGTACAAACATCTCCAAAGGGTTTGTTAAAACACAGATCTAATTTCCTAAGTCTAGGATGGAGCCTGAAGTCTTACTTTGCTGTTGGCCTCAGAAGCAGATGGCTCAGTAAGAAGCTGAATGAAAATTATTATTAATTTTACAATTTACTGTTTTAAAAAATAATTTTAAATGTGCTTACAAATTCAGATGAGCTGAGATCTTACTCCACAGGTCATCAATTGAAAAATGTGTGATTGGTGACATGATAGTATACTTGAGTGACCCCAAAGATTCAACCAAGGAACTGATACAGCTTATAAACACCTTCAGCAACATAGCAGGATACAAGATCAACTCAAAAAAATCAGTAGCCCTCCTATATACAACTGACAAACAGGCTGAGAAGGAAATCAGAGATACATCACCCTTTACAATAGCCACAAATGACATAAAATACCTTGGGGTAACACTAACCAAGCAAGTGAAGGACCTATATGACAAGAACTTCAAGTCCCTGAAAAAAGAAATTGAAGAAGATGTCAGAAAATGGAAAGATCTCCCATACTCATGGATAGGCAGGACTAACAGTAAAAATGGCAATTTTACCAAAAGCTATCTACAGATTCAATGCAATCCCCATCCAAATACCAACACAATTCTTCACAGACCTGGAAAGAATAATACTCAACTTCATATGGAAAAACAAAAAACCCAGGATAGCCAAAAGAATCCTGTACAATAAAACCACCTCTGGAGGCATCACGATCCCTGACTTCAAGCTCTACTATAGAGCTACAGTAATAAAAACAGCTTGGTACTGGCATAAAAACCAACTTGTGGACCAATGGAATCGAATTGAAGACCCTGACATTAATCCACACACCTATGAACATATAATTTTTGACAAAGAAGCCAAAAGCGTACAATGGAAAAAAGAAAGCATCTTCAACAAATGGTGCTGGCATAACTGGATATCAACGTGTAGAAGGCTGCAAATAGATCCATATCTATCACCGTGCACAAAACTTAAGTCCAAGTGGATCAAAGACCTCAACATAAATCCAGCTACTCTGAACCTGCTAGAAGAGAAAGTAGGAAGTAGTCTTGAACGCATTGGCATAGGAGATCGTTTCCTAGGTATAACACCAGTAGCTCAGACACTGAGACAAACAATCAATCAATGGGACCTCTTGAAACTGAAAAGCTTTTGTAGAGCAAAGGATACGGTCAACAAGGCAAAGTGACAGCCCAAGAATGGGAAAAGATCTTCACCAACCCCACATCTGACAGAGGACTGATATCCAGAATATACAGGGAACTCAAGAAATTAAACACCAAAATTCCCTACAGTCAAATTAAGAAATGGGCTATAGAACTAAACAGAGAATTCTCAGCGGAGGAAACACAAATGGCTGAAAGACATTTAAGGAATTGCTCAACATCCCTAATCATTAGGGAAATGCAAATCAAAACAACTCTGAGATACCACCTTATGCCAGTCAGATTGGCTAAGATCAAAAACACTGAGGACACCTTGTGCTGGAGAGGATGTGGAGCTAGGGGAACTCTCCTCCACTGCTGGTGGGAATGCAAGCTGGTACAGCCACTGTGGAAATCAATATGGCGCTTTCTTAGAAAATTGGGAATCAATCTCCCCCAAGATCCAGCTATACCACTCTTGGGCATATACCCAAGGAATGCTCAATCATACCACAAGGGCACTTGCTCAGCTATGTTCATATCAGCATTATTTGTAATAGTTAGAACCTGGAAACAACCTAGATGCCCTTCAACTGAAGAATGGATAAATAAACTGTGGTACATATATACAATGGAATACTACTCAGCAGAGAAAAACAATGACATCATGAGGTTTGCAGGCAAATGGAGGGATCTAGAAAAAATCCTCCTGAGTGAGGTAACCCAGATTCAGAAAGACAAACATGGTATGTACCCACTCATAGGAGAATACTAGTTGTGGAACAAGGATGACTGGACAGCTACTCACAACACCAGAGAGGCTACCTGGAAAACAGGACCCCAAGAAAGACACGGGGATTGCCCAATGATGGAGAAATGGATGAGAGCTACATGAACAGTCTGGACGTGAGTGGGGGTAATGAGGGGCGAGGGGCGAGGGAAAGAGAACTTGGGGGAGCGGGAGATCCCAACTGGATCAAGAACAGAGAGGGAACACAAGGAATGTTCATGGTAAATGAAGACCACATGAGAATAGGAAGAAGCAAACTGCTGGAGAGGCCGACAGAAATCCACAAAGATGCCCCCACAATAGACTCCTGGCAGTAGTCGAGAAATAGCCCGATCTGACCTACCCTGGTGATGGGATGGCCAAACACCCTAATTGCCGTGCTAGAAACCCCATCCAATGACTGAGGGAACTAGATGCAGATATCTACGGTCAGGCCCCGGGTGGAGCTCCGGGAGTCCAATTGGCGAGAAGGAGGAGGGTTTATGTGAGCAAGAGTTGTTGGGACCAGGGATGGATGGAATACAGGGACGAGTGGCCAAACGAATGGAAACACATGAACTATGAACCAATGGCTGAGGGGCGCCCAACTGGATCAGGCCTTCTGAATGGGTGAGACAGTTGATTGGCTTGATCTGTTTAGGAGGCATCCAGGCAGTTGGACCGGGTCCTGTGCTCTGTGCATGAATAGGCTGTTTGAAACCTGGGGCTTAGTAGAGACCCTTGGCTCAGCCTGGGAGGAGGGGACTAGACCTGCGTGGGCTGAGTCCACCAGGTTGATCTCAATCCTCGGGGGAGTCTTTGCCCTGGAGGAGATGGAAATGGGGGGTGGGCGGGGGGGGGGGGGGCGGGGAAGGAGGAGGGAGAACGGGGGAATCTATGGCTGATATGTAAAGTTGAATTATATTGTAAAATAAAATAAAATAAATTCAAAAAAATAAAAATAAAAAAATAAAAATAAAGAAAAATGTGTGATTGGTAAACAATTTGTGAAATTTTGTAAGTAGGCGTCCATAAATAGAACAGATGGTCATTTCAACTTTTCAACCTGTAGCTATTTGTGTCGTGTAATTTTAAACCCTTTTGACTATGGACTATGAAAAGTGTCGTGGACTTCTGGAGCAGGAGTAGAAGTATATTCACCCTAAGCCATTTTTAATGTAAAATATTCTAAAGAGGTAGAAAATCAAAACAGTTCCATGAAATAAAATGAACCATGTATCTCCTGCCATTTATGATAATGTATTACACAATGCAGCATTGTTAGATTTAGTTGTTTTTTCACAACGAAATAAAAAATATTCAATGAAATGTAGGAGGTGGAGTTACAAAATAAAATCAAACTGAGCATGCCTATTGAGACCTTCCTTGTTTCAAACAATCTAAAGTGTTACCCAAAAAGTGAAATCTTCTAAAATATAGTCAGGTCAGAATATCCATATACACCTTGTCTAACATTTTTATCATGGATATATTTGAAAATAAACATCCACTAAGCTGTACATTACAAAAGATATTATGCATATAAGAAAAAAAGAAGTAACGGACTCATTGCTCTTTCTACTCTATGGAAATGTTCAAATAGCACCCCTGTCCTTCAGCATCTTTTCACTGCTATCTCCAGGCAGTTCATCACTAAATGAACTGAGAAAGCCCTCTCGGTAAGTGAGATGGGTTTGTTCCACCATTTTCTTCAACCCTTTACTCTCTGCCTCATCAAATCCTCCCATAACATTTAGCATGCCAGGCACAAAATATGACAGCATAATCATTACTATAACTAAGTAAATTTATGCAAACAATGTGAAGAGAGTCCAACTGCTACTGGCTTAAACCAAGACTCACAATCAATAAATGCTACCCAGTGTTGGTGTGGGGTTTTTTTTGTTGTTGTTGTTATTTGTTGTTTTTTTTTTAATGATATGTTTTAAATCAGGATTTTCTGTTTGCAATTTTAAATCCAACTCAGAAAATATGGATTAACACACAGTAAATCTTAATAAATAAAATCAGCTGAGAATGATAGACTGTGCCTATTATTATCAAACAGGCTTCATCCCAGAGATGCAGGGATGGTTCAACAAACAAACATGTCAGTGTAATCTACCATATAAACAACCTGAAAGAAAAAAAACATGATTCTCTCATTAGATACTGACAAAACCTAACACCCCTTCATGATAAAAGTCTTGGAGAGATTAGGGATGTAAGGAACCTATCTAAAGGTAATAAAAGTAATTTACATGTACCACATTTTATTTATCCATTCTTCAGTTGAAGGGCATCTAGGTTGTTTCCAGGTTCTGGCTATTACAAACAATGCTGATATGAACATAGCTGAGCAAGTGCTCTTGTGGTATGATTGAGCATTCCTTGAGTATATGCCCAAGAGTGGTATAGCTGGATCTTGGGGGAGATTGATTCCCAATTTTCTAAGAAAGCGCCATATTGATTTCCAAAGTGGCTTTACAAGCTTGCATTCCTACCGGTAGTGGAGGAGAACCCCATCCAATGATTGAGGGATTTGGAAGCAGAGATCCATGGCTAGGCCCTGGGCGGAGCTCCAGGAGTCTAATTAGTGAGAAAGAGGAGGGTCTATATGATCGAGAATTGTTGAGACCAAGGTTGGATAAAGCACAGGGACAAATAGCCAAATGAAGGAAACACATGAACTATGAACCAATGGCTGAGGGGCCCCCAACTGGATCAGGCCCTCTGAATGGGTGAGACAGTTGATTGGCTTGAACTGTTTGCGAGGCATCCAGGCAGTGGGACCTGGTCCTGTGCCCATTGCATGAGTTGGCTGTTTGAAACCTGGGACTTATGCAGGGTCTCTTGGCTCGGCCTGGGAGGAGGGGACTGGCCCTGCCTGGACTGAGTCTACCAGGTTGATCTCAGTCCTCGGGGGAGGCTTTGGCCTGGAGGAGGTGGGAATGGAGGATGGGCTGGGGGGAAGGGGAGGGGGCGGGAGGGGGGAGAACAAGGGAATCCATGGCTGATATGTAGAACTACATGGTATTGTAAAATAAAATAAAAAAGTAATTTACAGCGTCTATAGTCAACATCAAATTAAAAGAAGAGAAACTCAAAGCGATTCCACTAAAATCAGGAGCAAGACTAGGTTGTCCACTTCCTCCATATCTATTCAATATAGTACTTGAGTTTAGTAAATATAAATTTACACACATATGGACATCTGATTTTTTTATAAAGAACCCAGAAATACACACCAAAAAAAGCATCTTCAACAAATGGTGCCGGTCAAAATGGATGTCTGCATGTGGAAACACACAAATAGATCTGTATCTATCACCCTGCATAAAACTCAAGTCCAAGGGGATGAAAAATCTCAACATTAAACAAGATAGATTGAACCTGATAAAATATAAAGTAGGGAATAGCCTTGAATGCATTGGCACAGACGACAACTTCCCTAACAGAACAGTGATAGTTCAGTCACTAAGAATGACAGTTAATAAATGGGACCTCATGAAAGTTAAAAGCTTCTGTAAGGCAAAGGACACCATCAATCAGACAAAAAGGCAACCTATGGAATGGGAAAAGATTTTTATCAAACTACATCCAATAGAGGTCTAATATACAAAATACAAAAAGAACTCAAGAAGTTAGATATTAAAGAAACAAATATATAATATAAAAATGGGTACAGATCTAAACAGAGAATTTTTCAGTAGAGGAATCTCAGAAGGCTGATAAACACTTAAAGGAATATTCAACATCCTTAGACATGAGGGAAACACAAGTCAAAACTACTTTGAGATTTCATCTTACACCTGTCAGAATGGCTAAGATCAATAACACAAGTGACAGCTCAGGCTGATGAGCATGTGGAGCAAGGGGAACATTCCTCCACTGCTAGTGGGAGTGTAAATTTGTACAGCTACATTGAAAATTAATATGGTGGTTCCTCACTTAATTGAGAATCAACCTACCTCAAGACACAGACATACCACCCTTGGGTATATACCCAAAGGATACACCATCCTACTACATAGACACTTGCTCAACTATGTTCATTACATCTTTTTTCATAAAAGTCACATACTGGAAACAACATAGATACCCCTCAATTGAAGAATGGCTAAAGAAATTGTGATATATACATACAATGTAGTATATCTCAGTGGCTTAAAAAAAATGACACCATGAAATCTGCAGGCAAATGGATGGAATTAGAAAAAAAATCATCCTGAGTGAGGTAACCCAGACCCAGAAAGACAAATGTGGTATGCATTCAGTTATAAGTGTATATTAGCTTTTGAGTAAATGATAATCAAGCTACAATCCACTGACCCAGAGAGGTCAGGTGAAGAAGACAGCTATAGGACAGAAGCATGGATCTCCCTGGGAAGGGGAAATAGAAGAGATTCTGAGGGTGGACTGGGGAAAGCGGGAATGGGAGTAGGAGGGATCAGGTGGGGGGCATGGAGGGAGGGAGTATGGTGAGAGGCGGTGGGAATTGGGGGTCATTTGAGGGGTGTGTGTAGAAACAGTGCAATGTAAACTTCCTGAAATCTATGCGGGTGACCCTAGTGAGGACTCCTAGTAATGAAAGACATGGAGTCTGAACTGGCCATCTTTTGTAGTCAGGCAAGGCTTCCAATTGTGGAACTAGGTTACATTCACTTGAGATTTTGGGTGAAAAGGTCCAGTAGAGATCCCAGGCTGATGCTAGGACAGAAGGTTGCCCTCTGAAAACTAACAGCAGGACTCCACTGCTAAGGATAACTTCTACTCAGCTCTTTGAGTGTAGCTCTTTGAGTGTCCGGCTGCTGCGGACTTAGAGGCTTTACCCCTACATTCTAATCTCTTTGATGTGAAAAGGTACTCTGCAGGCTATGGAAAGGCAAACCTGGACGCCAACTCAGCCACAAAATCATCCACTTATAATCTTCCCCACCTACACAATGTTCTGGATTAACAGTGTCTCAGAACATGTTGGAGAAGCCAACTAGTGTTTGATTTAATGTGAGGCCCATGGGAGGAGAGGAAGCTCATGCATTACACTGCCCGGATGACCAGGAACCAGAGACTGGATAATCCAAGGACCTAAGACTGAATAAAAAACGATTAGCACAAGAAAAAAAAACAATAGTGAAAAGACTCCTAATGATATTCCTAAACTTATAGATCAGTGCTTTATTCAGTTGTCATCAGAGAGACTTCCTCCAGAAGCAGATGGGAGCAGTGCAGAGACCCACAGCCAGACATGCAGAGATAAACTAAATCGGTCTCCATTGGGTCCCTCTCCTTAGAGACTGGGAACCCTGTGGAAGAGGGGAAGGAAAGACTATAAAAATCAGAGGGGATGGAAGATGCCAGAGGAGCATGGCCCACCAAATCAACTAAGCAGGGCTCACATTGGCTCAAAGAGACTGAAACAGCAAGAACGGGGCCTACACGCTTCTGCACCAGGCCCCCTGTGTATATGTTATGGCTGTTAGCTTAGTGTTATGGTGGGACTCCTAACAATGGGGAGTGGGTGTGTCTCTGACTCTTGCCTGCTCTTGAAACTCTTCCTCCTGTTGGGTTGCCTTGTTCAGCCTTGATATGAGGGCTTTGTATCTTGTTTTGTCCTGTCTGGCTGTCTCTCTTGGATACTTGTTCTTTTTTGAGGAGGAAATGGAAGGAGAGTGTGTCTGGGGAAGAGAGTAGATGTCTAGGAGCTAGAAGGAGTAGTGAATGGATAATTCTGGTTGGGGTATACTACTGTATAAGAGAATCTATTTTTTAAGTGTTGTGATTTCCATGTTTTCTGATAAGATAATTACACATAGAGATTGTGTTAGCTTTTGCATTTCATACCCATAATATTCAGCTATAGTAAAATGCACCACGACTATTTTTACTAAAGGGAAGAAAAGTAACATTACCAAATGAACTACAACACAATGCTTTAATTATTACAATCTATTTAATTGTTCAATAGAACTTAAAGGAAAAGGCTTTTAAATTCACTTAGACATCACTTTCTATGAAATTATTATTTTTAATTTATGAATCAGTCACAATGATTTTGTACTGTTTTAACATGTCTTTCACTTCTTTTATCATTAATTCCCCAGTTTCAACTTGTGTTATTTAGTGTACTAGAAGCAAACACTGAGCTCATATCTCAGAAATAAAATTTTCACCTCTAGGTAGCTTCATTGGTACTTTTATTTATAGACTTCATATGGAGTGCTTTCTAAATATTAAGGCTCAAACGAATTATGTAGGGATCTTGTTAAAATGCAGCTTCTGCTTTAGTAAAACTGGGCTGAACCCAAAATTCTGTATTTCTAATGAGATCCTAGGAGATAGCAACACTGTTAGTCCCTGGTTGATATGAGAAGCAAGACTACACAAAGTTCTCAATTGGTGATTAGCAAAAAAACAGAAATACAGTCATTTCTCAAAAACTAAGTTTTGCTTCATCAACTGAAATTTAATTTTTCTGCTTGTTGCTGCCTTTTCTTTTCTTTTTCTTTTTTTTTTTCTTTTTTTGGTTTTTTTGAGACAGGGTTTTTCTGTTTACCTTTGCGCCTTTCCTGGAGCTCACTTGGTAGCCCAGGCTGGCCTCGAACTCACAGAGATCTGCCTGCCTCTGCCTCCCGAGTGCTGGGATTAAAGGCGTGCGCCACCAACGCCCGGCTGCCTTTTCTTTAGATGATTTTTTTGCTAATATTAAGTACTCTAATAGTTATAAGGAAATGAAGAATTACAATTAAAGTTTGTATCTGTAGTACAAAGACTACATCACATGCAATTTACTTGAAGCAACAACTCTATGAGCAGCTATGGCTGTGCTCACAAGATTAAGATATACCCTTGCATATCTACCCACAGCTAGCTACCACACCCTGATATAACAAACAGTAGACTCTAAAACCCAGCTGACTTCAGGATCATAATGCTTTAAAAATATTTATCTGGAAGGAGATGAACACAATACAATTCATATTTAGCACAGAAGTAGTACTTAAAATGGTATTTTGTCATTTCAGCTGGCAAAGGTTATTTTTTGTTTTTGTTTTTGGTTGGTTTTTCAAGACAAGGTTACTCTGTGTAGCTTTGATTGTCCTGGAACTCACTCTGTAGACCTCAAATTCACAAAGATCCACCTGACTCTGCCTCCTGAGTGCTGGGATTAAATGTGTGTGCTACCACTGTCCAGCTTAACTGGCAGAATCTTAACTCACTGATTTTTTTCATTAATAATGCAACACAAGGAACCAATAGGAAAAAAGCTTAGTAAATAAAAGAATCAATAGCTAGGGTGGAGATAATAGTCACTTGTTCATAATACATAAGAAACAATTTGTTTTTCGTAATAAAATCTGAATAATAATTTTACCATTTCCTACCTCCACTTTTGTCTTTTACAAAATGGGTTTAAATAAGGCCAAAACCATAGGTCTTACCAAAATCATGGGGAGCACATTGTTTCATATACACACAGAATGAAGCTCAGTGTCTCCAAGTAGCTGTACTGAAGAGGTTTTCAAAGTTGACTGAGTTACATACTCAGTTTACACAACACATATTTCAAATCATATATCTACAATGATGCCCTGACTGCAACATATTAGAGCAATGATGGCACAAAGCTTCTGGGAATAACCAATGAACAACATATTTGAGGCCTTTTCCACAAGATGGAACTCATGTACTATACTGCTTGGCTGACTAAGAACCTCAGACTAGATAGCCCAGGGACTTATGGTAAAATTAAATACTACTGTTCTGAAAAAAATAAATAAATAGAAATAAAATGACTCCTAATGACATTCTGCTATGCTCATAGACCAATTCCTTTCTCAGCAATCTTCACAGAAGCTCCTTTTCGCAGTTGATGGGAGCAAATGCAGAGGTCCACAGCCAGACATTGTGCAGACAGTAAGGGACCTTGTCTCTATCAAGTCCCTCCTCTCATGATTCAGGGAACCCAGTGGAAGAAGAGACAGAAAGAGTTTAAGAGCCAGAGGGTATGGAGGACACCAGAAAACAAGGCCCTCTAAATCAACATGATCAAAGCTCATGTGAACTTACAGAGACTGAAGCAGCATTCACAAGGTCTGCATGGTTCTCCATCAGGTCCTCTAGAGATATACCATAGTTTCCAGCTCAGTATTTTTATGGAATTCCAGAATGTGAGTCTCTGATTATTGTGTCTTCTTTTGGGCTCCTTTCGTGCTGTTTGTTTGTTCACCCAACTCTGATGTTTTAATTTTTGTCTTATTTTATTATAGTTTATTTTATTATATTTTATTATTACTCCTTAGAAGCCTGTTTATTTTCTGAGAGGCAGAAAGGGGTTCAATTAGATGGGAAAGGAGGTGTGGAAGAACTGGGAGGAGTAGAGGGAGAGGAAAATGTAATCAAGATATATTGTTTGAGGAGAAAATGTTATTTTTAATAAAATGAAAAGTAAAATTTATAAAACAAAAAAATCACCTTATTGTGTTATAACTGCAAGAATAATAATATCTTCCTCATACTATCTTACATGTTTAATCAAGTTTTAAATGATACTAGCTAGAAAAATATTGCTAACTTCTATTTTTAATCAGGAAAAAATAGGAAAAATAATTTAAATAAAATAGGCTGAGTATTACACTGCATTATGAATGTTTACATGAAACGAGAAATAGCCATTTACCTAGGACTACTTCATTTGACTAAAACATTTAAAGTTCTCTTTTAGGAAGTGGGGTGCCATTTTCATAATAAGGCCTTCTTTAATAAGGCCTTGGATTCCATACTAGCGTAGGGGAAAATAACTCTCGACGAGATTCTTATAAATGGTAGGACAGTTTAAGCAACATTTCATAAATCAACATTGTTTGTTTTTTATAATTGTTCAAATACAATTGCTGAAAATTGGTATTCTTTTGGAATCAGTGTTTCTGTAGTTAACTTTAATGACAAAAATGACAGGTGGCCTGCTCACTGACTCTGAACTGACAGCTGGGGAGCCTGAATGGGGCCGCACTAGGCCCTCTGACTATGGGTGACAGTTTCGTGGTTTGATGTGTTTGTGGGTCCCCTGGCAATGGGACCAAGACTTAGCCTAGGTACACAAATTGGCCCACTCCCTGTGGTGGGATGACTTACTGGGCAGTGATGCAGTGGGGAGGGGCTTGGTCCTGCCCCAACTTGGTATGCCAGCCTGTGTTGACTACCCAAGGGAGGCCTTGCCCCCTATGAAGAGGGGATGGAAGTGGGGTGAGGGAAAGATGGGGGAGAGCGGGAGAAGAGGAGGGAGGGGGAACAGGGGGTGGTATGTAAAATGTAAAAATTAAAATAAAACAATAAATAAAACACGCTGCACTAGAAATTGACTGATGTCTTCTTGTTAAAGGAAGTACATGCAATCTGACACTCAAATGCACTCATAAGCTTGCCAATAGAAACATTTCATATAGATACTGAATTGTCACATGATAGGTTTATATAGCACCAGCCAGGAAGTTAAAATTCACTTCCTTTGAATTTTGTATATGACCCTTATTCATAGTCAGTCAATGTGAGAATTACCTTATCAGGACTTTGAACAAATTGTTGAATTAATTTCAGTCACAGAGATGCTGATTAAAATAGTTGCAGTGTGGTCATGCATGAATAATGGGATTCAAATACATTTACACTGGAAATTAAAAATCATAGGCATTTGAGCATTAATAATAAAAAAAATGGACCTGATTCCTGAACACAGCACACTTTGGTTGCAAATACTGAGAAATCAATTTAAAATTGACCAAGAAACTCTTTCTAATGGTTAGTTTTCATAGCGCTGGAAGGTGTCATGCAAGCTGCTCTAGGAGAAAAGGTATCAGCAGTCCTGAGCAACACTAGACTACATGATATAAGACTGCTGTATCAGTTAAGTTGTCTCCAGTGGTGCAATAATGGTATGACAATCGTGGAGGAAACTAACAACCTTCTAAATGTATTTGAGACCTGCTTCAGAGGAAAGAGTTTGTGTCTGATATTTTAAATGTTGTCAAAAGACCATGAACCTTAGGGAAGAAACCAACGGGGTTTATTTTTGCTAGATGATCATGCTGTCAACATATCTTCTTAATCTCTGTTTATAAGTATAAACTTGTGTTGGTCTCAACTTTGGTCAAAGAAGCTCTTTTTGCAGTAGGTAGTAGCTAATGTGCAGACTCATAACTTGTCAAAGTGCTAAGTGACTGTGAGTGCTCAAATGTGGAGGGATCATCTCTAACAACCTTTCCCTTATTGAAGGCTTAGGAAACATCATGGAAAAGGATGAAGGAAGAATGTAAAAGCGGGTGGATGAGTAGAGCTATGAAATGCTGTTTTCTGGACATAGCATGGCTGATATGCACAGTAAGTGACAGCAACTGTGGTTGGTGGCAGAAGACCTGTACTAGATCAAGCCACTAAAAGGAATTTCATCTACTGCTCTACCCTTAGCTAAAATGCTGTTAGCAGTTTATGACCTCTGAGGGAGATAGAGTTTATTGGCTTCAGAGACCTAATAACAGCAGTTTTCTCATTCCTCAGAGGATGGAATCATACCACACACATATATATGGTCAGCACTAACTGGATTCATAGGAATAATAATGAAAATGATAATAAAATAATAATAATAACAATGAGGATAAGAAGTTGGGGAGAAGACTCACTGAGGGAAGAACATCCACAGGAGCAACTGGAGGTAAGCAAATGAGGTAGATAAGATCACAATACTTTGAATACATGAATAAAAATTTCAAAATTAAATAAAAATTCTGTATTTAAAAATATATTGTCTGAAGTAGAAACTGAGAACTATATATAACCTTAAATATTTTGACTCACAAACACACTAAGATGAATGAAGCATAACATTTGCCTAAAACAAATTTGAGAATAAAATGTATGTGGTTCATATGTTTTGAAACTAATTTGTATCATTTTCAACCGGAGGAGTCAGAGGTTCTTAGTCTCTTTGCCTGTAACATGTGTGTCATATAGATGTACAGTAATGCTCAATCTCCTGCTTTTTGGTTGAAGACAAATAAATACAGAAGAAAATCCAGCTGCCCTACTTCAGAGGGAATATGAGGGTATTAGGATGTTTCAAACAGCTACAACCTGGAAACATGTGAGGCAGTGTGTACCTATTTGCTATCTTTCCCCTTGGCTATGCACACATTATGAGAACATAAACTGTTGCAATTTGATTTTCTCCTTTTCAAAGGCATATTGATGTTTTCAGATAAGCTACTCAACACAACATGATACATCAAAGGAAGAAAAATCGACTGTAAGATGAGAATGTGAAATCACAAAGGAGCCATAATTACACAGTGTTTTAGTTAGATACAATCCATCTAGGACTCCCAACAAAGGCTGTCAACAAGATGGCGTGCCTGGCTTGCTTGTGGGCTGCTCACTGAGCCAGTGGTTTTCATTTACTGCCTCAAATAAAGAAGATTAATAATAGTAATTAAACTGAAAACTTGTAACACAAGCCCTCTATATATTTCTTATTTTTAAGAGCTGTGAGAATTGCAAAATTACATGTGGCTCCCATTCCCAATAAGAATAATCACAGAGAGAACTTATGTCACATCCCAATGCATTCATGTGAACCAAACTCAGGCAATGAGAAAATAGTTCTTCCTTTTAAACTATTTTCAAATTTTGAAGAGTTTGAGGCCCCAAGGAAAAATACAGTATTTAATTTTGCATAAATTTCTACAGATTGCCTTATAGGTATAATATGTTAAGGTTGTCCAAAAGCAAATTCTTTTATCTAAATGGAGTAACTGAGTACCTTAAATTTTATATAATCGTTTTAGTTTTATTTAAAACCTAAGTACACACTTTATTCATCCTTTGCCTGTTGGCTTTTGGATCCACCCTTGCTCCTTCTGTTTTCTTACATATATTGGTGGTGATGGGAAAGAGTGCCTCTGGCCAGGATGTAAATTCACAATTCTTACTTTTTGGTTTCTCTTCTTGGATTCAGTTTTAGATATTGCCCTCCTGACCTCGGGGGACATTGTCTGGCCATTATGCTGCAGGAAACAGAAATAGGGAGCAGAGAATTTCTTTCCCTTATCTTTTATAATCCTATTTAGAGTTATTCTATTCCTTCCTTCCCTACATGTAATATACCTCAACATTTTTCTTATAATTCTTTCATAGGAAATCTAACATCAATGAAATAGGGGAGCCTGTTAAAAAGCACAAAAAAGGAAATTCCATTTAATTCTCTCACTCTGGAATCTGTCATTCTACACACACACACACACACACACACACACACACACACACACACACACATATATGCAATTGTGTAAATTAAAGCTTCATGATTAGTTAGGCTGTTATAGGAGTCATGAGATCAACTCACCAGTCATATATCTCATTATAATCTGAACTAGAAGTATACAAATACAATTTTTCTACATTTTTTTGAATCTTTCATTGATTTTTCTTTTTTTAAGCATGTGAAGCCAGACAGATAAATGAACAAATGATAAGGAAAGGAAAAAGCTAAAGGAAAGATTCACAAGTAATTCTGTTCTAACGCATTCCCCCTAAAGCTAAACAACATAATTCCTGTTTGGACATACTGGACTAAAGTCCGTGTCTTGAAAGACAGGGTCCTGTTTTAATTGGGTACCTTTGTGTACAACCTCTAAATGCCAGCTTTGCTATCACCTCAGTGAAGTGAAACTGCCGTAACACATACACAAGGCTTTTGAGGACAACCAATGGAATCATAAATGGATATTAAGAATGTACTTTATGATCATAAGCATCTAAGATTATAAAGCTCTACATAAATATTACAAAGTCTCTAAAATAACCTTAATTAGCCTTGTTTCTGGTCGAATTTTGACCATTAACAAGGATTTACCCATTTGTCATTTACTCTTGCTCCTGTGGCCACACTTCCAAATCTCCCTATTGCAAGCACATTTTATTCACAGACCATCTTGGCTTCAGAATACTTTTGTTTGTTCAATAGCGATTCAACTTTTGACAGTGCAGTGGGAGTCATGTCTTGTTCTCCTTCAGTCCTTCTATATCACAACCTTCTCTTCCTTCCTGAATTTCTCTGGTTTCCTCTGACTTCCCACTCTTAGATCTTCTTGCTCACTTCCTTAATTTCAGCTCAATATTTTCTGCTTGAAGAACCAAGAATGTTATATCTGCTTGTCTGCTAAATGCTTTACTGTGTTTCCTTTTGCATATACACAGTCTACTGTGTAATAGCTCACACTGCTTCCTTCTAACCAGACCCATGTGAACCACCCACTCCTCCACTTGTTCTAACTGTCCGCCTGATTATCAATCCTTGAAAGTTTTAGCCAGGATAAAGCTACACTAACCCCAGCCACATCTGATTTACTAAACACATAATGCAAAAGATGACAGTAAGTGGCTTCTGTTTATCCCTTAATTAGATAACAACCACTATACTATGTGTTTTAGGAGGATCATCTCATTTGATCTTGAGATCTCTGATCCCAAGATCTCTGTGGCTTATGGATTATCAGAAAAACAATAAAAGTTCAACTTCATTAATACCACATATTACTTAATTTCATGTTTCAAGAACTTGAAGAAAATACTTGTTTAAACTATAAACTCAAACCATCTCCTTTACAAGAGGAAGAGATACTCACAGAGGCAAACACCTCTCTTTATGGGACAATATTACTATCTGTGGACAACTGGTTGCTCATCAGTACAGTTCAAAACTGCCATTGGATCTAACCATGCTGAACAATTATATCATGTAACTTTTTCAATTCTAGTGCTCTATCTGCATTGAGAGATCTGTAATCATGCCACTTAAGCTTAGACACCCTAATCTCTATAAATCCTCATGGTGACTTCTCCTTGACAATACAGGAAGACTGCCTGCTAAAGAGAAGTTCTCTAGTAAATGGAAATGGACTCAGGTTTTCATTAATAGCCTGTTCTAGTGGTTTGGGTTGTGCAGATCTGATAATCCTCGTATTGTTCTTGATTCAGAGATCCCATTTTATAAGTAAAGAACTTAATGTTAAAATCAGTAAGTAACTTGCTTCTCAATGGTGAAGCGAGGCTTCTAATCCAGGACATCAGACTTCTAAAGTTGCTACTATTTCTCTTAGCTGATCAGATGTGATTTTATTGACTTAATTGTATTTTCCCTTAATACAGGAATTATTTCCTGTAACAATGTTATATCATATGTTAATTAAAAGACATGGATAATAAAATGGTAAATTATTTTCCCTATTTTCTTATAGAAATATGTAGGATTTATATATATTTTTACTTCCTTTAGTAATGATTAGACTAATGATGGATTTAAAATTTTAAAGCCATTAATAACCCATCAAAGTTTGGTGCCTAGATACTCTCAAGGTCTGCAGAGAGAAAGGGAACATGTCTTTCATACAGAGATGCTATTACAACCCAAGAGCCACTATGGCGCCATGGGGTAGCATAAACTCAGACAGACTATATATATATATATATATATATATATATATATATTAATTTTCCACATCTTAGTTTATATAGCTATAAAACAGGAAAATGACAGCATCTTACTTACAAAGCTGGAAGGATGAAAAGGGACAATGCATGCAAAGATTTTATGCCAGTACTTAGAATACAATATCCATTTAACATGTATATATACATATATACAGTTCATCATCTTCATATTTTTAATTGCTTATTGATAGAGTTGACTTACTTTAATTTTAAAAATATAGAAAAGTCAATTGAAATAAAATCTATCTAAAGCATACATATTTTTAGTTAAATCACCATTCCACCAGTGGGAAAATAAACTGTCCCCTAGGAGTGTTGACTGAAATCATAGGAAAGTGGCTTCATAAGGAAATATTAAGCCATGAGGAGTTGCTTTATAAAGTATTTTGGTGCTAATGAAAGTTCTTTAATAAGTGTTCTTTGCCAATTTTAATTAATTTAGTATTTCATAAAAGAAATAGCACAACCAATATAAACCAAAAGGAACAAATAAACAAAAACAAAATTTATCCATTGGCAGGAACAAGGGCATTGAAGACACCACAATTGTTATGGACCCAGATGAATACATCTTTAACCCTCATTAGAAAACTTCTTACAGTAGATGGTATAAACAAAGAGAACCACAGCTAGAAAAGGTATGGAGAATAAGACACTATGGAACTTTCAGTCCTAAATTAGATAGGTATATGTTTACCTCTCATCTCAAGACTTGGGGTCATTTTGAAAGAGGGAGAAGAAAAATCATAAAAGCCATAAACAGTGAATGACTACATGAAAGAGTGTTTTCTGGGCACAGTTGGACAGTCGTACATATGAATTCACAGCTATTGAGAAAGTGTGCAGAAGATCCAATCAGGCCAAAGAAAATTCTTTCATGCAGAGGGTAAGTGGGCATTAAGTCCCAGCCCTAGCTAAGGAGAGGAAGCATTAGTTTTAAGAGTGAAGCCCCTGTAGAAGGACCACCCTCCAGTGAACACTGCTCATCCTCTACTATATGAGCAGAACAAATTGGACTTGATGTGTTATGAAAAAAAATATAAAGAAGACACAAAGATGTGCGGGTAGGGAGGGGGTCATGAAGCTATCAGGACTGGAAGAGGGATGAGTGTGATCAAAATGCAATGTACATAATTCTCAAATAACTAATAAAAAAAGAAAAAAAGAAACTGGCAAAAATATTAAAATGTCTATGAAAATTTGGAGAAAAAATAAGAAATCAACAAAATTAAGTTGATGATTTGTCACTGAGGTGTGTACTCTGTCTTGGGTTTTTCTCAAGTAAGCAATCAAATGTGTCAGAGAGGAGAGTGTGTCTATAGCTGACGTCTGTCATGGGTTCTGAAACAAATATAAATGCCAGTGCTTAGAGAATCACCTTTCTTTTTACCAAATCACTGTTACATCTTTTTTATAGGATAAATTCATTGTGGATAAAAAAATAAAAGAAAATAAAACTCATGCTTGCTCTTATTCTTAGCAAGTAAAATGGCCATTATATATGATAATCATTCCTGTGATGTCAAGAGTGAAGAAATCATTTTTTTTTTTACCTCAACATAAAAAGACAAAAATGACCTGGAGTTTTGTTCAACTAAGTTTTTTTTTTTTTTTTTTTTGTTTGTTTGTTTTGTTTTGTTTTCTAAGACAGGGTTTCTCTGTGTAGTTTTGGTGCCTGTCCTGGATCTTACTTTGTAGACCAGGCTGGTCTCAAACTAAGAGATCCGCCTGGCTCTGCCTCCTGAGTGCTGGGATTAAAGGCTGTGCCACCACCGCCGCCCGGCTCAACTAAGTTTTATATTCTTCCTATTGGGAGGAGTTTTCCTGAATTTTGGAAGTAAGCTACAACTCAACACTTTCTCGAAGTAAAAGAATACTATTCAAGGAAGTGTCATAGCCTTTGTTGTTCTTTCTGTGTGACCTCCGAATATACCTACTTCATGCTATAGAAATACTTAACAATTAAATATGTAAAATAAATATGTTTATTGTATGTTGAAATTATAATTAAATTATTTCAAACAACTTATTCAAACTGCATCATAAATTTTAATTCTGATATTTGTTTGTGAAAATAATAATGAACTTTTCATCAAGAGGCTAGACTCTACATCAGGCCTTCTTTTTTTTCTTTTATTTACAGAGTTATTCAAATCCTTAGACTTTGGGTTGGTGTATCTCTCTTAGCTAATGAAGCCTCTATCAAACAAGAGTCAAGCCAATAACTTTGAATACAACATTGTAATGTCAATGCTGACACACGTAGGAATAAGGAAACTTTAAGTTATCAGTGGAATCAGCATGATGCATCTATAGCATGTTCTTGGTTTTCAAAATACTGCCTTCTTTGCAGATCAAAATGAAATGAAACAAAACAACAACAAAAAACCTTTCTAACTTTTGGTGGTTGCTTTTCATCACCCAAGTATCAATTAGGCTGTGTGACTTAGCTGTCCTCTCTTCTCACTGTCTCCTCTAACTCTAGTAATACTGATCATCTTGTTTCCTTCAAGAAAGATTTCTCATGCCTTGATCTCTTGTGATCTCTAAAATTCCTTATAGTTGTACAGTTTTATCAAGAAATTACCCAAAGTCTCCATGGTACAGATCAAACCAAATTTCCCTTAAATTTTTTATTTCAATATATTCTACTATACGCTCTATTAATCCCCAAGTATATTTGAAGTACATATTCTTTCCTTCTTGTATGAATAGGCTGTTGGTAAAACCAAACCATTCACAGTGTGGAGTCACTCCAAGGATAGTGAAAAATTCTCCACAATATTGCAAGTACTGTTCTCAAAAGGAGAAAAAAAAAAGCCAACAACCACAAACAACAACAAAAAACTTTTGGAAAAGCCCCTAAAGGGATTCCTAGTCTCTTGATAATCTTCTTTTAAGAGATTTATTGAATTTTTATTTTATGTTTATGGGTATTTTGCCTGCATGTATGAATGTGAACCACATGGAGCAGAGGCTGCAGAGGCCAGGAAAGGGTATTAGATCCCCTGGAAATGAGTAATGCTTGTGTGTAACCACGTGAATCCTGGGAACCAAACTTGAATGCTTGAATATAGCAGTACATTTTCTCAAATGCTCAGTCATCTTTCCAGCTACTCATTCTGATACTCTAATGAAAACTCTCAGCTATGCATTTTCTTAATTCTTGTGCATCCTGTGTAGAGGTTTCTTGTTAAATATGCCAGTATTTTCTCTATTGTTTATGTATGATGACTGCAGAATGAGTATTTCTATTGGTCCACGTTCAGGGGAATTTAGTATTGTCATATTTTATATGTACACTGCTGATTGATATGGCCTCTAAATTTCTCTGAGGTATAAGATATAGATCTGAACATATCCTTTTAAAAAGCTGCCACAGCAGTACTCTGGGTACAACAATGATTTAAGGTGCCATTATAATCATGAAGCAAGCTTCACTTTTGTTCTTTTTTTTATACCCATAATTTCTATTTCATTTAAATTACCTATATGGTTATTCATGCTCCACTGCCACTGTGTTTCAATTATAAAAATTTATACTATGTTTACATACCAGCTAAGAATAAATCCTTATTTGAGCATTTCTTTGCTTTTCTAACCATTTTGACATATTTTACCGCCTTAAATCCTCTCTGCCCATTCTGATATATTTTATTTTTTCAATATCATAGTCTTTGCACATATCTCCCCTATCTGTCAACATAGTTACTAACTACAGTTTGAGTTTTATTTCAATATTTTTTATTTACTGCAAAATGTAAAGACAATGAAACACACACACACACACACACACACACACACACACACACACACATTCACTTATTTTCCAAACTTATGACCATATAATCTTTCCTCCTACTGATATATGAAACAGTAGGGCCTGGCGTTGGTGGCTCACGCCTTTAATCCCAGCACTCGGGAGGCAGAGGCAGGCGGATCTCTGTGGGTTCGAGGCCAGCCTGGGCTACCAAGTGAGCTCCAGGAAAGGCGCAAAGCTACACAGAGAAACCCTGTCTCGAAAAACCAAAAAAAAAAAAAAGAAACAGTAGGACAGCAATGGACAACTTTCACAAGATTTGCCTCCTGACTCAAGTGCTTAGCTGCTGGTTTCCTCATGCAATTATTGTTTTATGATCTATCATCTACATTCATTTATAAAAGGGATCTCTTATACCCCTTATCTCTGTCTCCAACTTTAGCATACACTCAAAATCAAAATACATTCCAGTGTAATAATATACATCATATTATACTTCAATACAACACTGGTGTAAACTTCTCTTTTTATATACAAGATTTTGAAAAACATTGCATTACTGAGCATTTTCTAAATTACATTGATTAAGTGGTCAAAGCAATTTCCATGTGCCAACCTCTCCCTTCTTATCATTAACACCTCATAAGTTAACTCAGTCTCAATTATTATGCTAAGCATGACATAAAATATCATGCCTCAGTGACTGCAAGCAATATCAAAATGTCAAGTATATCTATTCGTCATTTCAGAGTTAGACTACTTAAGACCAGTCATTACTATTGAAGACTTGGGTATTGTTGGTGATAAACAACACCACTTATAATGAGATGATTTCCAAATGATTTGTTATAAATGAAATTATAAATTTCAGCAAAGTAGATCAGCTTTGGATACTCAATTACATAGTGAAATAAAACAATGAGTATAATCCTTCCCACACAGATGTGGTATCTGCTTACCAGCCTTTGTATATTACTAAAAGCTATTATATAGAACTCTCTAAAGCATGGAATATATTTATTTAATTTCGTTATTCATTTTTCAGATTTATATTTATACAAAATAAATGAAAAGCAAAGCAAACATGAAAGTAATGGGTTACTTCTTTAAAACATTTATTTGAACGAGTATGTGTATGTATGTCTGAGAGAGAGAGAGAGATGAAGAGAAAGTGTATCTGTGTATGTGTACATGTACCTGTGTGTGGGTGTGTGCACATGTGTGTGGGAGTGCCAGTGGAGGCTTCACATCACATCAAATACCCTAGAGTTGGAGTTACACCTGACTGTGGACCACATGATTTGGTGGTCCACTGGAAGAGCTAGATTTGGGTCCTCTGGAAGAGTAGTAAATAATCTTAACCATTGTGTGATCTCTCCTGACTCTAAAATCACTGTTAAGCCAAAAGACATCTAATTAAATGATTTTCTTGGATACAGTTAATACTATTATTATTATTATTATTATTATTATTATTATTATTATTATTCATACTAAGAAAATTCTAGATTCTATCTTGAAATAATTGAAATAAAAACTATAATGTTCACATAATAAATAAAAACCATGTGGTTAAGCAAAAATATTTCTTTTTCTATAATATGAGAGTTCTCAACTAAACTTAGGAAAATATTTTAAGCTTTAAATTTTATTGAACAGACACAGTTTCACTTTGTCCTGAAATCCATTTTGAATAAAAAGGAACTTAAATTTTTTGTGTGTCTCTCTTCTGCTGATACCCTTAACTCTTATTGCTATGCAATGTGTCCCTTGCTCAGTCAACCTGTTCCAAGAACAGAGAGTTGCTGAACCAGTTCTTGCTTGAAGAAAGAACAGATGTTCTCTCAATCTCTTTTCCTACCTGTTTTTCCTGAGTAAGAGGCACTATGGGAAGATTAGCTTCTATTTCCTCATTACAACCCCTCCATTACTTTCCAGATGGGTTAAATCCTTGATGCTAGAATTGGGATTTGTTCCCAAGGGAGTTAACCCAGTTTCCTTTCTGGAAAGCCATATAAATAAAGACATCACACTGCATGGCCTAGCAAAGAAAGTTTCAAGATGGCAAAGAGAATAGAAACAGCAAATAGAATCCATGAGTAAGTGCTTGTGAGTGTAGAAGTCCTGATCCATAATTTTGTACTATAATTTAAGTATATTCATAAATCAGAAGCATGAATGGTTCTTTAAGATTTACTAATTTTATGGATAAAGAAAGTACATCATAAGTTGCCAAAAGGATCTGAGAAGAATCTTCTCACTATTATGGAAAAAGTAAAGAAAGGGGGCATGCATCATTTTAGGGTTTAGACTAACAATATGTCAGCAAAAACCAAAATATTTAGTGCTTGAACTCTTATTTCTACTGAAGAAATAGTTATTATACTCTTCCACTAGTTATTACTATGATGTCAATAGTTTAAAAATAACAGGTATTTTTATATTCTTTCTATAAGTAAGTGCAAGTAAGTTTTATATTCTTTCTATTATGACAAGCTCTTGAATTTTGGAAATAAATAATAATTCAACTCTGGTTCTCCTATGACCAAAGATAGGTAGATTATCTCTCTGCAAATAATCTTTCTTCTGTAGAAATAACCCAGGTGTTAATGGGTCAAATTTTACTCATAAAATCAAATGTTATAGGTAGCTCACTTTTTTTTTAGTTTTGATAAGTTCTTATTTTATTTTGATTTTTTAAAGAATAAATTTTTATTCATTTTTCATATCAATCACAGATTCCCCGCTTCCCTTCTCCTGCCCCTCCAACCTCCCCTCACCCAACCCACCCTCATTGCCTCCTACAAGAAGGTAAGGCCTCCCCTGCCTCAAGGCTGTGCAAGGTGTCCCACCATAGATAGTGGGCTCCAAAAAGCCTGCTCATGCACCAAGGATGGGTCTTGATCCTACTGCCAGGGAGCCCCTTAAGCAGATCAAGCTACACACTGTCCTGTTTATGCAGAGGGCCTAGTCCAGTTCCGTGGAGGCTCCACAAGTGTTGATCTAAATTTAATGAGTTCCCATTAATTTGGTTTGGTTGTCTCTGTAGGTTTCCCTATCATGATCTTGATGCCCTTTGCTCATAGGACCCCCCCCCCTTCTCTCTCTTCGACTGGACTTCTGGAGCTCAGCCTGGTGTTTGGCTATGGATCTCTGCATCTGCTTCCATCAGTCACTGGAGAAAGGCTCTGTGATGATAGTTAGGTTACTCACCAACCTGATTACTTGGGTAAGCCACTTTTTAAGAAGCTCTAATTATGGCATAAAAACAAAATAAAAATACCAGTCCAATATCATTTACTATCTAAAATTACACTTTAAGAATTAAAATATACAAGATATTTTGTCTTACAGAGACTTATCTTATCTGATTTTCTTATTATTAAACCCTTGGTATCTATTATTGTGTTAGTTGTTCAGAAAATAGATGCAATGAAACAATTTAGTACTGCTAATAAAAACAGAAATATTTAAAAAGCTGTTTTTATTAATCAATAGTTTCTAAATTTCATTATAGAGTTTATGACCAACATTCTCTTAGGAATTTAACTTTTGTCTAAATTATTTTTACATATAAATATACACAATTTTGTTAAAGCACAGAGGAAAGAATTTACAATAAGAGCAGGCAAAATAAGGTGAATGATAGCAACATCTTATCGGCATCTATTGTCATTGGGGAATTTATTTGAGATTATAATATGTTACAACATTCTTCCCTTCCATTTCCTCAGTTCAAACCCTCCCATATATTTCTCCCTGATCTCTTTCAAATTCATGGTCTCTTCTTTCATTGTTATGGAATTCTTATATGTATGCTTCTTTTTCAAATGAAGGCAGAGATTCGGGACCACTCCAGGTACTGAGAACAAAGGATTATTGAGTGCTCAGTCCTAAACAGAAATCATATTCAACCTGCTCTAAGGCTCTGCGGCCATACCAGAAAAGGGGATTGAAATAATATATGCTGGTTAATTTTAACTGTCAACCTGATACAACTAAGAATCACCTTGGAAGATAGTCTTAATGGAGGAATTATCTCAATCAAGTTGTTTTGTGGGAATGTCCATGGGCAACTGTCTTGATTGTTATCGAGACAGGAAGACTCAACCTGAATGCAGTCAGCACAGTTTAATATCTAGGTCCTATACTGTCAGAGAGTGAAGAAAGTTAGCTAGGAAGCAAGCACATAGCATATATGCACTCAATTCTTTCATTTCTTGACCATGTTTGTGACTAGCTGCTTTGAGATCCTGTGACTGTGTCTTCTCTGTTGTTGAGGACTGTAACCTGGAATTCTAACCAAATACACCATCTGATTTGCTCCTGATCAATGTGTTTGATCAATGAAACTATAACTGGATGTGAGAGCAGGAACAAACAGGAAGTCTATGAAATGATATTTTTGGGGCATGATACAGTCATTCCCTTCATGAACTCATAGCAACTGAGCTTGCCTATACTCGATCCATGGGGTCCTACCATTCTGTCTTAGGGTTTCTATTGGTGTGATAAATCACCATGACCAAAACAACTTGGGGATGGGTGTTATTTCAGCTTACACATTCAGGTGATATTCCATCACTGACAGAAGTCAGAGCAAGAAATCAAGGCAGGAACCTGGAGTCATTAACTAAAGCAGAGGACACAGATGAGTACTACTTGCTCAAGTCAGGACCACCTCCCCAGAGTAGTCACTATCTACAGTGGGCTGGTGGAATTGATGGTGCCCTCCCACATCAATCATTAATCACAAAAATACTGACAGACATCGCTACAGGCCAATCTTACAGAGGTGTGTTTCCAATTGAGAGTTCCTCTTTGCAAATAGATATTAGCTTATATCAAGATGACATAAACAAAGCAATACATCCTCCTTGATATACTGATGGATTCTGGGAAAGGGAGAGTCATTATATTTATAATTATAATTTATATAATAGGCTCACTGGTGAGCCTATTAAGTTCAACTGGAAAGTTCCATACCCATTGTCACATAGATGGCCCTGGATAAACCCAGTTGATTAGAAAACAAAGAAAAGAGCTATGAATGTGGGCATGGCACCTCTAAGAAGGAGGGGATGGATGTAGGTAAGAGAGGAGGGAGATATGAAGGTGTGGGGGTGAAAATAATCCTAATGTATTTTGTACATGCGTAAAATTGTCAAAGAGCAATTTTAATTAGCACTTTTTAGAAAGGAATTTTTCCATGTCTTAATGTTGGTCCTGGAGCTGTAAGTATAGTTGCTCTCTGACATCTGATTCCACTTTCTACATGCTGCAGAAGGGAGTTGTCACTGGAACCTGCCACAAGAAGCCACAAATAGATTGTCCTTTCACTCTCAAAGGAGAAATGACTACAGCTGTGACTGTCACGATACTAAATACTCAAGGTCATTTTTCTTTCAGTTCTCAAATGGTACATTATGCTTTAATTACAGATTCTAGGATTAAGGAGCAAAGTCAGCTTCAAGCCATCATCTAAGATGAATATCTCCCAGAAAAACAAAACATTTGTTATGGTGGTGTAATAACTTGTGATCACAGCAGACACTGGCTTTGCACAGTGCTGAGGGTGATTATTATTTGACTGCTTGTATTTTAACTTGCCTTTCTATTGTCATTAACAGCAAAAAAAAAAGTAGAATTCATAACAAGAAATTCAGCTGTATGGGATGAACAGTATAGAAATTCTATCACAAGTTCATAATACAAATATTTAAGTTAAAATGGACTCGGGAAATTATCAGGGGCATGGAAAAATACAGAATTTAAGATTACAGCTATGTATTAGCTTAGGTTGTAAAAGCTGATTACATGGGAAATCTGAGGCAATAAAGAGATTGTTGCATTTCTCTCTTGTAGGAAGGTTAATCTACAAGTTAACAAACAGCAGGATATCAGTTTTAAGCCTTACATGACTTCAAGGTACATTATTACCTCAGTTGTGAGGTTCAGCAAAAAGTCCCAGTCTCTTAGAATTATTTTTTATAATAATTTATTGCCAAACTATATCATTAGTTTTTCAAGTTGCTGACCTCTAAATACTTCCATTCTTCTGAACATCTGTTCCCAGGTTTTTCATTAAACTTTGTAATCCTTGCTGATCATTTAAGTTTCCCTAGGATAACAAATCCACATTAAAAAAAAAAAACTAAGGCATATATAAAATTTGTGCTTGGAACATATGTGCACATTCCTTCATGGGAGAAGTATTGCATAGACCCGACTCTACACTCAGGACAGTGGAGACAGGCAGCAGCAAAACACCAAAGAAACTTACACATTTGCCCATCCAAAAGAAAAGGGACAAATGGCTGCTGTGGTGCCTATTAGTGTAGGAAAGCACATGCTGGCCTCCAGGCTCACTCAATATTTGTGGCTCCTCTCAGACCTTCTTGCCCACCTCCTACCCTAAACTTCTCCAGCTCATGGGCTTCCCTTCCCCCAGCTTTGCCTTCCTATAAAACCCTGCCATTTCAGCCATATCCTCACCTTGTCCCTTCTCTTGCTTCCCACTGTTGCTCCCCTCTCTCTTGTCCTCTCTTGCCCCTCTCTCTAGGTCCTCCTCTCTTGCTGTTCCCTGATCCCTCTCTACTCATGGCTCAGTTCAGTCTACTTGTCATGCTTAGTCTAATACTTTCTCTCCTTGCTCTGGACTCTTCCAGCTGCTCCTGACTGTACTTTCCATCATATCTACAATAAAAACCTTGCCCTCAACCATACATCGGAGTGATCATATGCTCACTTTATACACCTGGTGCTGGAAACCACACTTTATACACACATCAGGGTTCATGCTTTGCTCACCTGATTCAGCAATATAGAAATAGTTTTACACTCAGATTTATTATTTTCCTTCAAATTATCTTAGATGTGAACCTGTACGAAACTGGTCTGCCCCACATTTGTTTGGATAGATGTGAGGTGTGTCTTCATTCTTTACTTATCTGAAAGAGTTTATATTTTTCTGAGAACATGTCTCTGTTTCAGACATATGAATGTGACATAGCCTGCCTGTGGCATCACATACATGGAGTATTAGCTGCATGAGAGGCTGACACATGGGTATTCCAGACCAGGAGATCAACACCAGCCTGAGACTCATAGACCGACTCTATTTCAATACAATTAAGTTTAAGCAAACAAATGAATTAATACATGAGTGTCATATTGAAGTCACTAGGGTGACATCATGTTGTCCTGACTCCGTTTTATGTTTGCTTAGATTAATCTCAGTCCCCTACAACTCCAGGAGTTACGTCTACCTTTGTAACACATTTGCAATTTCCATGGCCTTGACCATGGTCCAGATGCCGTAACCAAAATAATTAAAGTAAACTAAAGTAACTAAAGAATGTATAAGTAAAAAATAATTGTTGTTATGTTCTGCCAGAAATGAGCATCTCAAGGTCACTCTGACCCTCATCATAACTTTGATGTGAGTTGTGGTCTTTGTGATTTTTACCTTTAAAAATACTGAACCCCTGACTTTCAACACCAAAAGCCTCTCAGGCATAAGCCTGCTCTTGGTCATTGGCAAATAAAAGACTTACGTGTTTTTGATTGACTTAATCAGTGTGGTTGCCTGTATCTTTCTCATATGGATTACTACAAAATATGACTAAGATTGTAGACCAACAACAAGTTCTCAACAATAAAAAGTTCATTACAATGATCATTTCCTGGGAATAAAGTAATATCACACAGGAGGGAACAGGGCCTGCTCATAGCACAAGGAAAGGAAAAGAATACAGAGGTGTTGGGTGCTTTGACAGGTTCAGTTCTCCGCCTGCTCTCATCACCAAGGCCACAGGAAAAGAGCTCACTTACTAGCATGGCTGGGCTGTTAAGTTGCAACTTCACACTAGGAGAAGCTTGGTGAATTCTTTCTCTGATTTTTTTTTTTTTTTTTTTTGGTTTTTCGAGACAGGGTTTCTCTGTGTAGCTTTGCGCCTTTCCTGGAGCTCACTTGGTAGCCCAGGCTGGCCTTGAACTCACAGAGATCCGCCTGCCTCTGCCTCCCGAGTGCTGCTTTCTCTGATTTTTAAAATAAGGAAGTCGAACTTGATTATACTAGTGGTGCACAGATTATGGTTAACCAGGATGTCAAATAGTTATTGCCTAAATAATATGGAACAACAACAAAAAAACCCTCGGAAGTGGTTTGGGGAAAGATATGAAAAAAGAGATGGAAGTAATGACTAATTTTGGCACCAGATATTCTTCACACATGTCTTTTTTTACTTCTTTTTTTCTTATTTTTGAGATTATAATATAAATACAATATTACTCCCCCTCCCTCCCTCCAAACTCTCTCATATTCTCTTCTCTGCTCTCCTTCAAATTCAAAGCCGCTTTGTTCATTGTTAATGATGTATGTGATAAAAGGAACAGAGCACTAAAAAATTGCCTCATCTGAAAGTATATATAATAAATACAAGACATATGCCAAATAATTACTATAGAAAAAGTAAGGATTGGGTCCATTCATCATTTAAGGCTATAAGAAAACATGTCCAAATATTGACATATATAATGGAAAACAATAAAAAAATGAAAATTTTCAAAAGTTAATAATAATGAATAGAAATTGAGCAATAATACTCATTGAAGATAAATGAGACAATAGAGGAACTTATGGAGGAGCCTGGAAAAAAATCTCTGGATGAGATTCAAGGAAAAGAGTTCTTTGGTTTGCTTTTGTTTTTTTTTTTTTTTTTTTTTTTTTTTTTTTTTTTGTCAAAGACCGTGTTAAAAGCATACTTGAGAGAAATATTAAATACCCTCTCCTACTTTCAACATAAAGACTTCTCTACAACTAGTGAGACGACCTTTGGTGATAGCCTTATGTGACAAGTACATGGGGTGGGGTAATGTACTAGAAGTAAACTGAGAAAAGAAGCAGAATCTACTTTTATTATTTTTTAAATCTTAGCTGTTAAGGAAAAGGGATAAATAAGCAAAATCTAGAGGATGATTCCTAGTTAGGAAAGGGCATATTTCTTGTTTGCTTTTTTGGTTATGTAGAAATTACGGTAGATTATATATAGGCAAGGGAAGTAAAAGGAAAGAATTGAAGAGTAGAGAAGAAAATGTAGTTTTACATATCTACCAGCGGTGGATTCTAGAACATATTTGGTTGTATCTATAAAATATTTCATAATATTCTATCTCACCACAGGCACCAAGTCGCAGAATCAAGAACTACTGCCCAACATCTATGAGCCAATAACCTAAAACAAATACTTGCTCCCTTCTGTTGGTGTATGCCTGGGCTTTTGTCACAGTGCTGAAAAATTAACTATCAAAATGATCCACAATTATTAAAAAAATATTATCAGAAAACTTTCTCCATAAAAAGGATGCAGGATCACAGCCATTAAGCAAGCATATTAATGAAATTCCTATAAGAATGTCTATTCTCCAGGCTATCATAAGCATGGACAGAATAACAAAGCCTTCTTTCAATTCCCTGATACATAGTTTTCACATCTGATCCAGATCCAATCTGGTAGCCTGATGTCGTAGAAGCTAACATGTCCTTATACCTTTGTAGTATGTGCTTACTAGATGAAATCTCTTTTGGTAAACTTTCCTGGTCTTTGTCTGAAATTTAATGTCCTTCTACTTAATATACCTGCTGCTCAGCTAGGATCATTCTGGAAATTTTTGTACATTGTTAATGCATTCAGAGGGATCTAGCCAGGATCCACAGACCCAAGAATTAATGGAAAAGAAATGGTTCCACTCACCATCATCCCTAGTGACAAACTAGATATTTTTTGACCCTGTTTCCACAACATTAAGTTCTGATAAGCTAGAAGTTTTGGTTCTAGAGGGGGAAGTGTTCCTGCCAAGGCACACAATAAATATTCCATTCAACTGGAAGCTCCAACTTATTTCATGTAGATTTTAGGCTTCTGATCCTCTAAAGCCAACAGGATAAGAAAGGAATAACAGTGTTAGGAGGGGTGACTGAACCAGATAACCAAGAGAAAACTGGATTAGTTCTCAAAATGGAAGTACAGGAGGTGCTTTAGGGCATTTCTCAACACTACCATGTCCTGTGATTAAAGCCTATAGGAAACAACAACAACCTATCTAACCCAAGCAAGATGACAAAGGGTGGAGAGCCTTCAGAAATGAAGGTATGGGTCACTACTCCATGTGGTGGTATTGTGTTCCCCAAAATGTTGTGTATGCTAATAAACTTATCTGGGGTCAGAGAACAGGACAGCCACAACATTAAACATGAGGATAGGCAGTGGTAGCACACGCCTTTAATCCTAGCATTCCAGAGACAGAAATCCCTCTGGATCTCTGTGAGTTCAAGGCCACATTGGAAATGGCCAGGCATGGTGACACACGCCTTTAATCCCAGGGAGTGGTGGTAGAAAGCAGAAAGGTATATAAGGCATGAGGACCAGAAACTAGAAGCATTTGGCCTGGTTAAGCATTTGGCTGGTTAAGCTTTCAGGCTTTGGAACAGCACAGTTCAGCTGATGTTCATTCTGGATGAGGACTCAGAGGCTTCCAGTCTGAGGAAACAAGACCAGCCGAGAAGATGGCCAGGTGAGGTTAGCTGTGGTTTGTTCTGTCTCTCTGACCTTCCAGCTTCACCCCAGTACCTGGCTCAGGTTTGATTTTATTAATAAAAACTTTTAAGATTCCTGCTACAACTCCAGGAAAAGATCCAAGACCTGTTGAGGTGCTTTCTGAGAGTGAAGAAATATAGAATGGATATTAGAGGAAGGTAGTTATAAATATCACCTAAGGCCATGTACTCCGTGGTAGAAACAAGGATTATAATTGACATTAGTGTTTATGTCATATTTTGTTAAGAATGTGTTTGTTCAGTTGGCTTTCTGGAGCCAATTACCTATGGTCAATCAACTTGCTTAGCCTTGATGCAGTGGGGAGGGCTTGGTCTTGCCTCAGCTAACCTGTTTGTGTTATTTCATTTGGAAATTAAGCATGACATGAGAAGATACGATTATCTGTTAGGTGACAAGGCATGGACTTGTGATGGCTATTCTTAGTTGTCATGTCAAAATAACTAAAATTCAGGAGCCCGAGTATCCCTGTGGGGAATTTTTTTCTTAATTATATTGTTTGAAATGAGAAGACCAACATTTGATCTGGAACTTTTGAGGTGTGTGTGGGAGGGGGGCACAGCTTTAATCCAGATCTTCTGAGGTAGCAAGATCCACCTTTAACCTGGGCCACACCTCCTGATGGCAACTTTTATAAAGGACATGGAAGAAGGAAGCTTCATCTCCTCGCCTGCTTGCTCTTGCCCTTACTAGCTAGTCCTTTCTTTCGCTGGAATTAGAGCCTACTGTAACATGAATTGCTAAACAGTCTCTTAATAAAAACACGGATCCAGATATTGGGGTAAATGCTAAAAGATCAGAGAGACAAAGGAACAAGCCACTGCCACGTCTTACCTCACTAACTCCACGAATCCTCTGCCTGAAATCCTCTGAGTCCTCACTCAAAAGGTTCCAGCCGTAAAAGCCTCTAACTGAAAGGGATGCTTCTGCTGAAAAACCTTTAGTTCCTGACTCCTCGGGCCTTATATACCTTTTTCTGCCCAGCTATCACTTCCTGGGATTAAAGGCCTGTGTGCTTCCCAGTACTAGGATTAAAGGTGTGTGCCACCACTGCCTGGCTCTGTCTTCTCTCCTAGACTGAGTCAATCTCATGTAGTCCAAGGTGGCTTTGAACTCACAGAGATCCAGACAGATCTCTGCCTCCTGTATGCTAGGATTAAAGGTGTGTGCAACCACTGCCTGGGTTCTATATTTAATCTAGTGGCTTGTTCTGTCCTCTGATCTTCAGGCACATATTATTAGGGTATACAATATATCAACAAAACTTACTTCTTTGGGATTCAAATTTATATTGAATACTGCTGAGACATCCAGACTCTTGGACTGAACAACTCCTGGATTCTTGTAGCATCTGTTGATAGACAGCCATTTTTGAACTTGCTGGACCACAGCTTTTAAGCCTTTTGAATAAATCCTTTCTCTCTCTAATGAATATATTCATATATACGAAAACAAACATATATACATACACACATATATGTATATGTGTGTATGTATATATGTGTGTGTGTGTATTCTTCAATTGAAATTATTTCAGTTCTTCAATTGAAATTATTTCTTCTCAAGAATGTCTAGTTTGTGTCAAATTGGCAAATACATTCTGTCTATATTTTGGAAGCACATCTTAGAATAATTTTTCAAGGAAATGATTGATTTCTCTTTTATAATATGAACATACATTGCTATTAAAGAAAAACCACAGAAACAACTAACCTGGGTTATAGGAACTCACAGATTCTGAACCAACAACGAGGGTGCCCGCATGGGACCAACTTAAGCCCTCTACATATATGACAGTTGTGTAGCATGGTCTACTTGTGGGACTCCTAAAAATGGAAGCAGGGCTTATCCTTAATGCTTTGGCTTACTCTTGGGAACCCATTCGTCATACTAGAATGCCTTGCCCAGCCTAAATACAAGAGGAGGTGCTTAGTCTTACAGCAACTTGATATGTCATGTTTTGTTGATACTCATAGGAGGCTTGTCCCTTTCTGAACAGAAACAGGGGAGGAGTGGATCTAGGGGGATGGAGAAGGACAGGAGAGGGGAAGGGAGGAGAGGAGGGAGGGGGAATTGGGGTAGGGATGTAAAGTAAATTAATAAATTTAATTTAAAAAAGAAGTAAAAAATCATGCCAATCTTACTGTTGCATAATTCTCATAGTACTAGAGGGCTAATTCCTCATGAGAATGTTGTTAAATTTTTTTGATTGGTATTTCCAAAGCTTTGTATACATAAGGGAATCATCATAATCAGAATAACCAATAAAATTCACGAAGTTAACAACTGTGAGAACATATGTATAATATTATTTGATGTCATTAAAGCCAACATGTTTAACTTGGAATAGAACATGTGATGCATAAAATTAAAAACATAAACTTAGAAACTACTGTTGTTCACCTTTCTTTCTACTAATTTAAACAATTATACTTGCCCATCAAAGACACTGGGTTGGTTTTAAAATATACAGCCAGATGTAATCCCCTCCAGAAATAGTACTTTGTTCATTGTTATGTTTCAAGTAAGACATCCAAGTGAGCTGTGTTCTCAATACTAAGAATCCCACTGCTTGAATTTGAGGTCCACATTTTATCTTTTATCTGTCATATCACTTATTGATGGTTGTCATAAAGAATAAGGCAAATGATAACATCATTTCAGTCATGAACTTGATAAAGGACTCTTTTTGTGAGACAGAAGCAAATGGAGTAGCTTGGTAAAAATGAAAACTATAGAAACAGATGAGAGATACTTGATCTATCCACCATTATAAAAATTCTGAAGGAAGGATAAAAATGAATGACTTTTGTACATTCTTTTAAAAAATATCTACAAAGACACAAGTAAATCTATTGTAATGGTTATCCTGAATATTCTCTATGCCCACCTTCCCAGAATAAATAAGAGTAAATTTTTATTAATATTATGGATTGTCCCATTCTAATTTCATCGTATAGGTATCAGATTAATTCTTAGATCATTTCTCAGATTTTAAATTAATATTTTTAAATTATTGTAATGATTTTTATATAGTGCACTATAAAAGACTAATGTTTTATATAATCTTGTTCTTCAGCTGATGGCTCTATATTAAGAGGTTCTGGAAATGATAAGGTAATTAAGACTTAGCTTTAAGGAGCAGATCATTGGAATAATGTCTTTGGGGTTGTATTTGATCAAGCCACTCATCCTTTCTTCTTTCTCTCCTTGTCTACAGCGAGCTGAGTAACATCTGTCACATGTTCTCCTCCTCATAGTGAACTTCTGCCTCACCATAGGCATCAAATCAACAGAGACAAATGCTGTGGACTGTCATGTCTGTAACAGTGATCTAACATCAATCCTCCCACCCTCAAGTTGATTTATGTAAGATATTTGTCAAAGTGATACAAAATTGGTAAAAACAATGATGAACAATGAGGAAATGTTACTAGGAAACATGTTTCTTCACAGAAAATCATTTGGGAACAACTCTATCAGGGGCTAGATAGATGGCTCCATGGTTAAGATTGTGAACAAGTTCAGTTACCAACACCCATGGTGAGTGGCTCACACCATTAACAAGTATGTATTAAGGCATGTATTTTTGCTTCTAAAGTTGTAATTAATTAAGTGTGTATATCTAAATTATAAATGCTTAGAAGGAATTAGTGCAGTTTTAAGTAATCATGATATTATACTGAAGGGGTTGTTTTCATCAACAACTTCATTGTATGCATTTAATTTCTTCTGTGGTTATTCATGTTTTCTCCAATATCTACTGTATAGAAGGCGAAAGGGTGCAAAAAAAAGGGGGGAAGAGACCAGAAGGTAAGGATAGCAGAGAAATAAGTGGAGGAAGAGAGAGGGACACGAAGAAGGACAGAAATGCACAGAGGAATAGATACACACTGAAAATGGTTGCTGGATAGGTATCTCCAATGTGCTACCCAATTTTCTTCAAAATTGCCTATATTTGTTACCTCTGCTTCTTTATATTTCATTCTCTTTCTAAATGCCATTCAGTCTACATTTTAGACCTCGGATTATAGAGAAGGTCTTTAGAGAGCAGCAGGCAATTTTCTGATTTTGGTGGTGTTTTGTGGATCCTTTACAGATTGCTACTTGTTTCTCATCTTGTTGTCACTCTTACTCCATTCTCAATTTTTGAATCGTCTTCCTTTATTTATGCTCTGAACACCCTCCATACTAACTAAATCCTCTCCACTCTTTCTTTCTTCTAGGAAACCACATCTAAGAATATAGATTTGCATATATTTGCATGCTGATGAGGCATTTCTCTATCAAGCCCTAATCTCTCCTCTAGGCTATAAACTTGACATGTCATATTGAATGCTTTAAAGGCAGCTCATGTTTAAAATATCCTAAATTGAGCTATCAAGCCTGCCACTC
>CABHPR010126940.1:22407-57367 GCA_902168415.1 Peromyscus melanophrys | reverse complement strand
ACACACACACACACACACACACACACACACACACGAGAGAGAGTAAGGGGGAAGGGGAAAGCCAAAGTGAGGAAGAAAACCAGTAAACAGCTGAGGAGAGTATTCCCAGTGGACTTGGGGAACAATTAATTTATTAGGATAAAAAAAACTAATTCATTAATACTTTCAATAAACAAAAAATACACAATGGACATCCTTTAATCTTTTTTTCAGAATTAGGTTAAAACTCTATTTAGAAAAATAGGAAGTAAACAGCACCTCATACACCAAAAGGAAAAGAGGGTATAAGCCACAAACCCCACAAGCATTGCCTGGTTTTGATGACATACTTGAAAATGGTTTGGAAACATTTGCTAAAAAAGATACCATGTATCAAAATGAGTAATACCAAGTCTAACAAAACACAAGTTTGGGTAGCTTCTGAGTACTTACTAAAAATGAACTTGAACCTTATTCTTCTGTAAGTGTGGTATTAATCTACCACCTGTGCCCCTCCCCAGCAAACACTTAGGAAACCCATTTATTGGCCACACATACCATACCATAGAGTGACCCCAGAAGACCAAGCGCTTTCCATGTCATGGCCTCCTTTTCTGTCCCACTTGAGAATCACTGTGCTAAATAAACTAATATAGTTGGGGAGAATTATATTTTTGTTTGATTAGTGCCAACTTGGAATCATCACATAACTAACATAATAACTAATGTAACAAAATCTCTATGGTGAGTCAAAAAGGCAAGTGCAAAGCAGCTCAAGAGGCAAAGCAGCCTAAGGAGTGAATTAGGTGGAGATGGTGCACATCTACAATCCTAGCACTAGGGATGTAGAGGCAGGAGAATCACTGCATGTTCAAGGATAGCCTGGTCTACATAGATTTTAGGCCAATTTCTCTAAATTTATCCTCCAAGTCTAAGATATTAGGTATATACATGGGGTTCTTTGAGGAGAAACTCAAAACTCAGGCACTTTCTAGACTTTCACTGCTTTTCTTAGGTGTGCTCTTTGCAGGCTGGGTTTTGAGGAACCTCCTCTCTGCCCTACAGCTATATTTCTGTAGCCTCAGATAATAGGATTTCTCTTTGTTGCACATTGGGCTTTTCTTTAGGCTTGCATATTTGGCAAGGCCCCAGTTTTCAAGCTAAGGATGCCCAGAAAACATCAGAGGATTCAAGCTATTTTCAACTCATTTTATCTATTATGTTAAGGCAAGAGTCAGGCCATGAGTAGAAAAATGGACTCTTGTCAAGTATCCTGAAGTTCAACCTAGTAGCACTATTACCTGAAAACTCTCTAATTCTAGTGACTAAATCATGATTTTTGTTTCCCTACACACTGTAAAGGTTCAACATTACAAGGACTTCAGAGACTACAGCCAAAGCAAAATGTCTGCAGCCCCATCGAATCAGGAGCATCTGCTCTGTACATGGGTCAGCATACCCACTCCTGTCTGTTGAAGTACATGCTCTTGTCAGAACTCAAGTCATGAGTGACTTCACTTCCTACCCTGGCTTACCTTACTGTGTGTGAAGGGGGGTGCCGAATACAAGGTAGGGTGGATGAGCGGTCGAGGCAGGTGTGGAACGGTGTGCAAGGGTACATGTCCATGGATGTGGGGGTATAGGTGCAGCGCAGGGTGTGTTGGCTTCTCTGGGCTCAGGAACTGATGGCCAGGAGGCAGGGCTCCAGCAGTCATTGCTGATGCTGGTAGCCCAGAAGCTTCTTGTTTACAAACGTGGCATTCACAAGTGTTTGGAGTTTGTTCCGCCTAAAATAACAGAAAAAGAAGTACTTGTTTAATATACAACATAGAATGGCATGAATTAAGCTGCAGTCAGCCAGATACTACAGAGCAAACACAAAGATTCAGGACTCAGCCTGGGCTAACCAGAGCTCTCACAGGGAAAGGTACAAATGCCAGAGATAATAGAAAGAAGGAAGGCTGCAGAGGGGAGAGCTGAGCCTCATTTTCCAGAAGGTTATTTGCAGAGGCAGTAGCCACTGATCAGGGACCCAACTGAGCAGGAACAAGGGACTCCATAAAGATATTAAAAGGATGGAGTTAGGAGGTACTGGGACCAAAGACAAAAGGAACACTGGGTGGGTGGACTCTGCTGGGCTCCTACTGTTCAAACAACAGCTACAATGAAAACTTCCACCATGAAGGGGATACTGGATGCTAGCTGGAGCAGAATGAAGAGACCAGTGATACCTCTTTATCAAAGCAAATGTGAAACTGAAAACAGATGACAAAGATAACAGTTCAGGCTCTAGAACTCAGCCAAAGCCAAATACTGGGAAGTCTTTAAGATAGCCAGAACTTCAGGGAAGAACAGGAGGAATCTGGACTTCCTGCCAGGGCCTTTCCTTGTTCTAGCTCTAGTGCAGGGAACAGCAAGCAACATGAAGATCAGGGACATATGAATAAGAAGAGCAGCTCAGTGTCCAGCAGAGATGAGCCAAAAGAAGTAGATGTTAGGTCTCAAACCTGGGACAAAGAGCTAACTGAGATGCATATTTAACATATCAAAGCAGACCTGGCCACCAGGTTCTCCCAGCATCCCTCAGTCCCTACCAGCCATAGGGTATGGCTGGCATACTCTTCCCCTAATTTCCCTTCTCTATATGTAATCCATCCATTTTGGTTGCTGGGCCCTTTCGGCTACCTTTTTCTCTCCTGCTTCTCCTCTCTTCCCTCCCCCTTCTCCTCACATGGCCAGGCTCAGGGTCATGGTCACTCTGGACTCTCCCAGATGTCCTGGCCTCTAGCTATGCTCTCCCTCATATCTATAATAAACCTCCATCATACCTAAGAGCAGTAATGTCCTTCCTTTTTTTTTTTTTTTTTCATTCAGTAGACTCAGTGGGAATAGACAGGAAAGTGAATGAGACAGAAACACATTGGGGAGACTCTAGAAGCAAGAAAGCTATGCAATACTCCTTAAACTATCAAAGCTCAGTGGTTGACTAGGAGGCCACCATGTATACATAGGCATGATCTCCAAAGGAAGCATACAAAGGAAGAAACCACCAAAGTTCACAGGAGTACATGCTGAGCAAGAGAAATGTTCCCTAATCTACACACAGATGTGTTGGGACACAGAGGAACCTTCAGAGAGATAAGGCAGCAAAGACTGATCCAACAAAGCCAGTAGCCAGGTTAAAAACAAAAAGGAGCAGCTGGGCATGGTGGTACATATTTTTAATCCTAGCACTCGGGAGGCAGAGGCAGGCAAATCTCTGTGAGTTTGAGGCCAGCCTGGTCTATAGAATATAAGGTTGTTCTACTATCTAAACCATTCAATTTCCACACACACAAAAAAGAGACATGTCAGAAAAGGACAGTCCCTGGACAGTAGTTCTTGGCCCACACATCAGATTGGCACACAATGGTGTGTAAGTAGGAATAATAGCTTGTTCAGAGAATTGAGGAAAATGTTAAAACAAAAATTCAACATAAAGAGAGAGAATATTCAATATAAAGAGAAAAAAATACATAAATTCTAAAACAGATTGAAGATGACAGAAAAAAGAATCTGAGAATCCCAGTAAGCAAAAGAAATTACCCCTGTGTGAAACGTATGTATCAAAACCTAGCAGACCTGGAAGGACCAAAAGAAAAAAAAATCCAATGTCAAAATGCATCTTTAAGTAATTGACAATCTGTATACTGCAATTCTAACTTCCAGGAAGGTGGCATTAGGAGGTGAGATTCTTTGGTGGCTCTACCCTCAGAAGTATCCTCATTCTTTCACCCATCTATGGCTACTTATAAAGAAGCACACTGGTGGGTTTGAATGAGAGCAGCCCCCATACACTCATAAATTTGAATGCTTGGTCCCCAGCTGGTGGAACTACTGGGAAGGATTAGGAGTTATGGCCTTGTTGGAGGAGGTGTGTCACTGGGGGTGGTCTCTGAAGTTTCAAAAACTCAAACCATTCCCAGCTAGCTTTTTCTCTCTTCTCTCTCACTGTGCCTCATGCTTAGGGATTTAAGGTGCAAGCTCTCAGCTACTACTCCAACACCATGCTTGCCTGACTGTTACCATGTTCTCGACACCATGATGGTCAAGGGCTCACCCTCTGAACTATAAGCCACAAATAAACTCTTTCTTCTACAAGCTGTCTTGGTCATCAGAAGAAAAGTAACTAAGACACACAACTAGCAGACTGGGGGACAGGCCCTAGTGTATTTCAAACTTACCAAAGAGCAATAGTCAATGAGCTGTGGGGGTAGGGATGAACACAGAGACCAATGAACAGAATGGAATGTAGGACTGAATTTTCAACATGGGAAAATACGATCTTTCCAAAAAACCTTACACCATAAGAAATACTGAGTCACCGGGTGGTAGTGGTGCACACGCGTTTAATTCTAGCTAGCACTTGGGAGGCAGAGGCAGGTGGCTCTCTTGAGTTCAAGGCCAGCCTGGTCTGCAGAGTGAGTTCCAGGACATCCAGGGTTACACAGAGAAACCCTGTATCAAAACAAAACAAAACAAAACAAAAAACAAAACAAAACAAAACAAAACAGGAAATATTGAGTCAAACAGATCACAGTGTCAGTCAGAGGTAAAGTTATAAATCTGGAAGAAAACAGCTTTGTTCGAGAAAAAAAAAAAGTAGAATGCATTAAAACAAAAACTTTGGTGGGGCTGGAGAGATGGCCTAGAGGTTAAGAGCACCGGGTGGGTTCAATTCCTAGCACCCACATGGTAGCTCACAACCATCTGTAACGAGATCTGGTGCCCTCTTCTGGCTATGTAGGCATACATGCTGGCAGAACACTGTATATATAATAACTAAAACTTTAAAACAAAACAAAACAAAAACCCTTGTGCTTTATAAACGATACCGTAAGAGGCGTGGCGAGCAGTAGCAAGTGTGAGGAGTTCTAAACTCAGTCTACAACATTAAGTACAGGTAGACAACTCAATAAAATAAAGACACCACAAACCTGAGAAAAGAGTGCAAACTAGAACTTGCACCCAGTACATAAAGAACTCTTGCAACACAGTAATAAGACAGAAAAGAAACAGCCCTTAAGTAAATAAAAGGTAGCCACAGGGGTTTACCATTTCTCATGTATTAATATCAGCAAAACTTCAAAACTATATTGTGACTCTTTTGGGGGCCCAGTATTCATTGCCAGACCAATTCTATGGATACACCTATCTGCTTATGAACAGGGTGTTGGATATACAAGGTGACTCACTGAGCAGTTTGTAATGGTCAAAAGGGAGAAACAACACAAGTGCTGGCCAATAGCACTGTGTTTTGTTAAAAACAAAACAAAAACCCCAGTACTTCCAGCAAGGTCAGTAGGAACAGAGTACTTACCTAGGAGGCCTGAGGCCTTAGTTTCAATCCATAGTACTATAGAGGGTGGGAAAAGGAAGGACAGGGCTAAATGGGGATACAGCTCAGTGGTAGAGAGCTTGCCTACCATGGGTGAGACCCATGGATTTCTCAGACTTTAGTCAAGATTCTAAATTATTTATAGCCAAGTGTGGTGTCACACACCTGTAATACCAGCATTTGGGAGGTAAAGGCAACATGATCAGGAGTTTAAGGCCAGTCTTAGTTACATAGTATCTTGTCTTAAATATACAAAAACCCGAAACAAAGTAAAATACAACAATAATCACAGAAACAAAAAACCTAAACATAAAAAACAGAGGCTGAGGAGATGTACTGCTCTTAACAGAGGACCTGAGTTTATTTCCTAACACCCATACCAGTGGTTCACAACTGCCTGTAACTCTAGCTCCATGGGGATCAGGCACTGCTAGCTTTCCTGGTTACCAGCACTCATGTGCACATGTCCACACAAATACATGGAATTAAAAATAATAAAAATAGCCGGGCGTTGGTGGCGCACGCCTTTAATCCCATCACTCGGGAGGCAGAGGCCGGTGGATCTCGTGAGTTCAAGGCCACCCTGGGCTACAGAGTGAGCTCCAGGGAAGGCTCCAAAGCTACACAGAGAAACCCTGTCTCAAAAAACCAAAAATAAATAAATTAATTAAATAAATAAATATAATACAATAATAAAAATAACTCTTAAAAATTAAAGTTACAAAAATGAAAAATACAGAAGCACACTCTTCAAAGACATGTTAAGTGAAAAGCAAGGTAGGCAGCCTTTCTTGTCAGACAGGAAAGAGTGGATGTCTGCATTTGCACATAACGAAACCAGTCATCTTATGGGCCTAGAGGCTGAAGATGCACAGGTGATGGGACACAGGGGAAAGACGATGGCAAGATTTCCCGATTTATTCCTTTTGATATCACTTTTATTATCTTAATCACATACTTACAATAACCTGTTTCTACAGACAAGACAAAACAAACGAAACGAAAGAAGGGATGAAGAAAGAAAAACAAAAAACATTTCTCCAAGCAGAGTGTTATAAAACTAACGACAATCATAGATCTGAGCAACACGGAAAAAAGATTAAAATATAAGTTGTATATTTTATAAATATGGTTTTTCTCTACAGTTCTAATCTTCAGGAATTGCTGGAATTGGCATAAATTGCTTCTGTTTACAGAAAATACACACAAAGGAAGAGACCTTTGGGAAAGCAGAAAACATGAAACATGATCCTACCTGCTGTGTTGGGTAGGATGGAGGTGGAGTGTCCACTTTACTCTCCTCTGTCCTTGAGTTACCATTTCCGAGGGTCTCCTCCTCTTTGGGAGCTCCGGGAGGCTCACCACTACTCTCCCCATCAGCATCTTCATCATCAGCTTCTGAAGAACTATGGCTGCTGCTGCTCACCTGAGGGGACTTAAAAGGCAGCATTCTGTTGCTTTAGTTCTCAAAACAATAGTAATGTAAATGAAGTGTAAAGACCACCACATCCTGTATTTACTGACACCCACACCTCCTCATAGAAAAGCCACACCCATACCTCATCTTTCAGGGCCATGTTTTCCCCACCACCATTCAGTTCGCTGTGGATTCCATTCATGTTGGCCACCACATTGGTATCATCGTAGTTAGTCAACGGATAAATGTCAGCAAACTTAGCTGACAATGGTGCGACGTCTTCATCATCACTACAACTGAGGCAAGCAGAGACGGTCACCATGAGGCCCTTCGTTTGGGGAGGACAGTGAGGAGCACCCCCCACTGAACACGACATCTCCTCTAAGGTCATGGGTCTGTTCTCGAAGAGTGTTCAGTGTCACTCACACTACTTAACACCTCTTAGTCACCTGAACACAAAGAAAAGCCTGGATGAGTAACATCTGTGACATAGAGAAGGATGGGAAAGAATGTCCCATAGTAGAAATGCTGAGGAGACCAAGATGAATTGGTATTACAATTTTATTTGGCCTTAAAAGACCTGGAGTACAAGTGCCACCCCCAAGTAGACATCATTTTTATGAAAATGTTAAGGTACAATGAGCAACCTCAGGTCTTTAGTGTTTGATTTTACAGTCACCAAATTGTTAGAAAATATCCAGCTGACCAAAACTCACAAGCATAGTTAAGTAACAACATGCTAATTAAGCTGGCTAAGCTCAAGTCAGTTATGACAATCAACTTCATCAATGCAATGAGGAAATGACATGTTCACTAAAAAACCAAAAAAACAGAACTTAAGCAAATCTTCTGGATTTAGCATGTGGAGGTCACTTTAAAATGTAACTTCCTAATATATGAGAAGAGCTGCTCTGGTTGAGGGATAAGAGACAGACAGGCCCACCCCAGTATTAGATAAAACTTGCACCAACCTGTCCTCTATCTTAGCACACAGTGATCTCCAAAAGGTAAAAATCCTAAGGACCAGTGGTCTGCCTCCTAAGAAAAGGTTCAGGATTCCCAAGCACATTGTACTCTCTCTCTCTTTTTTTTTTTTTTTTTTTTTGTTTGTTTGTTTCTGAGACAGGGTCATTCTACATAACCTTGGCTATCCTGGAACTCACTACATAGACCAGGCGTTGAGCTCATAGAGATCCACCTGCCTCTGCCTCATGAATCCTTTCTATTTTCAAAATGAGCAACCTGATACACTGCACCAATACCTGAAGCTCACCAACAGAAGAAAAAAGCACCCACCACCAAGGGAGTGTGTGTCTTGGCCAACACAGCATTCCTGCAGTGTCCGCCATTGCCATGGTATACTAATGGGAAAGCTGGTTCTGAAATGAAGTGACCAACTCAGCGTTGGCACACAGATGACAGCTGGAGGCTTCTCCACCCCAGGAAGACCCAGACTGCACTATACTGCAATGACAAATGATGGTGCTGTTTCATCAGTTTAGAAAACAGCACCAGGAAAGACAATGCAAGCCAAGAATAACAAGGATTTTCACCACAGAGGTTGATATTTGGAAGACATTAATCACAAGTTGCTAGAGTATTGCAAGACAGGAACTGCCAAGACCAACAGTGGGCAGTTCCAGCTCAGGCAAAAGGCTCCTGCAGCTGATGTTCCATTAATGATCATACACCAGAGCCCACAACTGATGATGGCAATTTATGACAGTAAGTCAGACAGTTTGATACATTTGCAATTCCCTAACTTCAATTTTCAATAGATTCACTTGCATGTTAAACTTCCATATGCCTCGGTCAGAAGTTATATAATAGCTAGCGGAGAAATCCTCAAAATGCTTAAGGTCTGAGAACTTTGTTCAAGGAAGAGTCAACCAGGAACTTCAGCTCAGGCCTTTAGAATTATTTTGTATTTGGGGCTGGGATAAGTGGTACAGCGCTCATCTAGCATATATGAAGCCTTGGGTTCTATCCCCCTAGCTCCATAAAAATTCATTCATGGAGAACTGGAAGACAAGGAAAACTTTGAAGGATGAAAAAATGACAAATCCAAATGAACAACTATATGATGAGTATCTCTATTTCAGTTCAAAGAATCTGAGGATCATGTGCAGCCAGATATAGTCAAATATCCCTCAACATAAACACTTCGGCAGGGCTAGTGATGGCTTCATGTTCAATTTACTTCACTTAAAAAAACCACATACAGCCCAGTGTGGTAGCATATGCCCTTTAATTCCAGCACTGAGGAGGCAGAGGTAGGTGGATCTCTTTGAGTTTGGGGCCAGCCTGGTTTACACAGAGAGCTCCAGGACAGTCAGAGCTACATAGTAAAACTGTCTCAAAAACAAACAAACAAAAAACAAGAAGGAGAGAAAAGAAATGAAATGGTAGGTGTGGTGGCACATGCCTTTAATCCCAATACTCAAGAGGCAGAGGGAGGTGGATCTCTGAATTTGAGGCTAGTCTGGTCTACAGAGTGAGTTCTAGGACAGCCTGAATTACTTAGAGAAACCCTATCACAAAAAAAAAAAAAAAAAAAAATCAACCAACCAACCATCCAAACAGAAAAATAAAAAGGCAAAGAAACTATATACATCATGTGCAAACTAACTTATGAGGCCTCTGCAAATGACAGGGTCACAACTGAGTTTACAGCCCCTTGCTAATATGAAATGCACTTCTTAAAATGTAGGAATACAGAAAACACAAACTTTTAATTGCTTGCTAAAGTGATCTGAGTTCTTAGCAAGACATGGAACGAGCATGAACACTGAGCTGACAATGAAGAGGATGAACAGCCACTGTCCACCTCAGGCAGAATGAGAAAATGAGACCAGAACTGCGAGACATTTCCCTGCATACCAACTGGCAATTAGAAATTCACCATATTTTTTTCAGGTAATAAAATAGTATCAGTTTGGGTTTATTGATTTCATGTTTTAACAGGTGCTTGACACGCTGCAAGATCCTTTTTTTTTTTTTTTATAAAAAGCACTGTAATAGTGATCATATTTCTGTAGACTGATGTCTGTATTTCTCATTAAATGGATAAATTTCTGAAACTCTATTATAAAGTCACAACTTACAAAGTTGGTGCAGAGCCATTGTCTGTGAGGATGAGTCTGGGATGTTGCTGAATTGTGATGGGAGAGCTGGAACCTGACCCTGAGCTTGCTGATGACACACTAGGTGGGCGCATCTCAGAGAGATAGTCGGGAGCAGAATCCACTTGGAGTGGTAGCTGGTGAATGTGGATGTCATCAGTGACGGGGGGTTCCATGATACCACAAGTGAGGATGTGTGAGAGGCTGCAGTCATCACAAGCACATCTGATCGGGAATTAAGGACAGTTACCAAGAAAGCCAACTCTGAAGGTTGGGTTCAAACCTCTGCTTGTTTCAGTGTGGGCTGAAGGCCAATAGCACCCAGACAGCCTAGCTCACCTTCGCCTGTAGTTGCAGTTAGGGCAGTCTGGCATGCTCAACCTAGACGATGACAACATGTGCCTCCTGGTATCTGTGAAGTTGTTCTCGCCAGTAACCACTTTCTTATTAGTTAACTAGAGGAAATAAACAATGGCTTAAATTTGCAAGACACTTCCCCCATTTCATGGACTACATTTCAACTATTACAATAATCATACTCATTTACAATCCAAGAGGCTCACCTTTTGCAAATAGAACAAACAAAACAACAACAACAACAACAACAAAAACCCACAGGGAGGTAGCCCTGGAACATGCAGGCAGAGTAAGTCAAATGAAGAGTAAAGCATCAGAAACCCCCTTAATGTTCTGGTCTCCAACAGACACATCCCATGTGCATTTTTTGCAGATAACCAAAAGGAAGAACTGCTGCAGACACCAAGTTTACTCAGTGTGCTCTGGGTGCTCAGCACTGGTTAGACATCAGGAAATGAGACTGGTATGTGGAGGAGAAGACTGGACCTGAAAGTTGCCTAGGAAGTAGCCCCGAAACTTAGGAATCTGCATTTCAAAGGGGAAGGGTGTGCCAGAACTTAACTAGGCCTATCAGCACACTCAGGCAAAAGGGCCTCTGTCTCATCCCATTGGTGGGAGCTCAACTTCAATCTGATGCAATTGGCTAACTGGTGTAAAGGGGAGGGGGAGTTTAGGGAGTATGGGTCCTTGTATCATTTCTTACAATTCCCACCGAGATTATTCTTTTCAAGCAAGTATATGGAAGACCAAGAAACAGGTCAATGTAGTCAGTTTATCTGAATGTTAAAATCACTATATGATGACTCTAACACTGGAAGAAGCTGTCAATGGTCTTCATTGGTATCTTGCTAACATAGAGCATGCTTAGATATCAAGATGCACTTTTCTGTGCCATAATTCACAGGTCTCTCCTGTCAACCTTACCTGTTCTTCAATTAATCTCCTTTGCTTAAAAATCTCCCAGTCTTCTGTTAACATGCGCTGTTTGGTTTTCATTGTCATCTAGAAAGGAGATATAAAAATACACAAAAACCCTTAGTAACAACTACACAGAACACTCTCAAGGAAGATTCTTTTATTTTAAAATAAAGATATTTTTTAAAATATATAGACAAGAAAGATTACCTATGAACAAAACAGAAGTGCAATACAAAAGGATGAGCCACCAGCTTATTGCATTTCAGTCTCTTGCTTGACACTCATAATACAATCACAAGTACTTTTCTCACATGAAAAACAGAACCTCGGAAGCTGCTCACCTCAAGAGAGCAGGATACATTTCCTGTGCAGAGGGAAGTAAGTGCTTGCTCTCCAGCACTTGACAGGCCACAAGCCTGGTTGGGGACTCCTGGAGCTGGTCTGCTCCACCTATATACATGACCTTCCTAGTCCTGAGAACACTATCCTTATTATTACCCTTCATCTATGTGTAATTCCAACAAAGCAACAACATAAATTAATTTAAAAATTTAAAATTGAAGTATAAAACAATTCAGCTTGAGAATCAGAAGAAAGTAAAACAGACTAACTAAGGAAACCTCAAACCACTGCCAACCCACTTAGACACAGTCTCCATTCCAAGAACTAAGCCCAGCTCGTACCCCTCTCTCCCAAATACTCAAGAGCAGAGATCAGCAGCAGCTTCTTGTCAATGCTGAGACTGCCAGTAGGACTGTGGGGCCCAAAGCAGACACTAGCTACTGTTGTATGGGCACTGTTGCCAGCTGTCTCCATAGCAAGTTTACTATTCCTTCTACAGAAAGTTCTAGGTGCTGTACATGTTTAGCTGAAGTATAGAGTGCCTACATCACACTGGATTCCCCCTATTGTTGTATCCAGTAGCAAACCCAGATTAGTACAGTGGTGGCCCTTTCCAGGAAGCAGGAGTCATCCTACGTGGTCTTAGCATCAGCACACCGGGACGGCTGTAGCATGTCTTTCCTGTGACATTATATTGTATGCTGAGACACCTGGGAGTTTGTGGTTTGTAACCTTAGCTGACTTCAATGATTCTTCCCTGGGGACAGAAGCAAGCTCTGCTATATTTGCTCTCAATGCACTGGCACTTTGTGCCTCTTCAGCTCCTCATCCCCTTCTATGTATCATTCACTATGATGACAAGAGTTAGCCAGGCACAGGCTGGTGTTTGGTGCTTCAGTTTGGTTCTTTTTCTTTTTTAATAATTTATTATTTTATGTATATGAGTGTTTTGCCAGCATGTATGGCTGTATGCCACATGCATGCCTGGTGCCCACAGAGGCCAGAAGAGTGTGTTGGATTGCCTGGAACTAGAGTTACAGATGCCTGTAGGCTGCCATGTGGGTACTGGAAATCAAACTTGGGTCCTCTGAAAAAGCAGCCAGTGCTGTCAACTGCTGAGCCATCTATAGTCTGGTTCTTGACTATCCACACAAGGGTCACATGCTGAAGGCTTGTTCCTTAGCACATATTAGCATTGGAAGGTGAAGGAACCTTTTAGGAAGTAGCTCCCAATGGAAGTCAGGTCACTGGGGCTTAACCTTGAAGTGCATATTAGGACCCCAGAGCCTTCCTCTCTGCTTCCTGGAGCCCTAAGGACCTTCTCCATCATGACCTCCAGCTATGTGCTGTGCCACCATAAAAAAACACAGCAAAACATCAAGGGATGTTCCTCTTAAGCTGGTGATTCAAGCCAGGTGTGGTGGGCACAGGGCTGTTAACTAGTACTCAGGAGGCAGAGGCAAGAGGATCACAAGTTTAAGGCCAGCATGAAATATAGAATAAGACCTGTAACAAACAAATGACAAACTTTTTGTATTCTCACAGTGATGGGAAACTGAGCAATGTCTTTTTGCTGCGTTGTTTCAGAGTGCTAATGACCCAAACCCTCACTGTTTCTCCCTGACTTTGATAACCTCAATAAAGTCAAGTTCTGATGCCATGAATGTTCTCTACAGAGTTTCCATGGACACAGTGCACTGTAGTCTGCTTTTCTAAAACTACGTATTCAAAAAAAACCACTCTATGATTTTGTATAAAATAGAAAAGCTCATGTAACACTAAATATCATTTATGTGATTCTTTCATTGTCATGGTAAGAAGCTGACCCTAGAGTGAACTGTCAGGGTACTCTACAGCATCCTAGGAGGAGAATTCTCAGGGAGAAGATAGCCTCCACTCTGGCCCCTCCCACTCCTGGACCCAGATCTCTCTGCTGCCAGAACAGCGGGGCTCAGAAAGCAGACTGCTATGCATACAGGGCTCAGAGGAAGGGCAGTTGCTGGTCCTTTTTCTGTGGTTGCCTCTATGAAACTGGGCAGTCAGCTACCTGTAGGACCATGACCTGATTCTTGAGGCTGTAGGGGGACAGCTGCAACTGAGGCCCCACCCATACTATGCCTGTCAGCCTGGCTATTCTCACACTCCTCCCTCCCCAATCCATAGGCAGACCCTGCAGTTAATTAACCAGCTATAGTCAGTCCTCCAAACTGCAATCTATTTTTCAGCTCAAGAACAGCCTTGTTCCTGGCACAGCTGGAGAGTAAATCTGACTATAAGACCAAACAAAAAGTTAATTTAGGGCTACACCCACTCTAAAGAAAATAGAGAGCAACAACTGCTTCCCCAGCAGGGCCAGCAGTCTCAAATAGAAGGGAGGGCATTGCACAGGCACTGACTACGCAGAGTCCAAGGACACATCACAGCAGAATCACAGGGCTCTCAGGGCCTCTGGCCCCATGACAAGCTCAGCAGCAGTGAACTCCATACAGTGACAAAAGCGGTACTAATCCACTGACACCATGGGGGCCAAAGTAGTAAACAGGGAAGCTTTTCTCAAATTCTGAACAAGAAACCCCCTTCCCAACCACTCAGCAGCAAACAGGAAGAGGAATAAGGGCTCAGCCAGTATCTAAATGGCACAATGATCATGGGCTTCATATGGGACCAGCTTATATCTCAACCCAAAACGGGCACTCATATCTGTTTACAAACTGCCTTGCATGCACCAACACTAGGCTGCCATTTCTCCTTTTTTATTCCTCATACTAGCACCTTTAAAAACTAAAGTTGTTTTTTTTGTTTGGCTTCACCAGAAGCTCTAGAAAGGCAGGGGGCCAGGATGAATGGCAGAAATACCATCTTAACAACATGCCTGGTGTCTCCTCTGAGATATAGTGGTCACCTGGCAGACCCCTTTCAGGCCCATCTCCAGCAGGCACATCCTACTTGTCCTGCTATCCTCTGCCCTTATGTCTGTTCACTGTCAGACAGTTCTGAATAAAGAAAGAATGGGCTCTCAACAACACCATGACTGATAAATGGCTGCTGGACCTGAAAGGCCTGGGCACTTCCCAGGGTCCTCCATTAGAACACAGAGACAGTAAGTAGGTACAACCTTGCTGAGGACCTAATTGCTCCTGTCACACAATAATAGACAGGTCAGAGGTCTGTGATATTGCAAGGTTTCTACCAGGGCACACCAAAGGCCTCTACTGGGAGCTCTGCAACTCAGTCTGTAGCTAGCTACTTGGCACAGAGGCCTCAGAGTACAGGCTGTGCCTTGGGGACAACATTTACCTGCTCATCCACATAGGCATCGATCCTCTTCTGACACTCCAGCCACTCTTCAGCAACTTTGCGCAATTCTTCCTCAGAACGCTGGTACCTCTGCAGCAAGGTGCTGTACGTGTCTTCATTGCAAGTGTCATGTGTGGTGGTGCCTAGCCTAGGAGGGAGAAGGCCTATCACAAAGGAAGAGCCCAGAAGCTCTGGGCCAGACAGAAGAATCTTGCTGCCTGTTGCTATTGTCTAACTTTACCACCTCCTTTCACAAAACATACCACACAGCAAGGCTGCTATATGGGCTTAAAAGATTATATACACAAAGCACTCTGAACAGAACCACATATAAAGGAGATGCTCAAAGAAATGATAGTACCTGGTGAAAAAAACTAACAAGAATTCTAAAAACACTAAGGCTACAACATATGGAGCTGTATACACATTTCTTATTAACATACACTGATCCAGAGAAAACAAAATGTTTAATGAGAAATACAAAACATACAAATGTTATAATTATATATATGCATAAGTTCTGAAGTGGAAATACATTCATGTCAAGGAAAGCATGACTGAAGCATGTTTAATAAAAATATGTTGCACATTAACACAAGAAAAATATGTATAAAAAACATAAAGCTGTTTATAGTGCCTACCACTTCATGATTTTATCTGTAATAACCTAGCGGGGATTTTTTTTGTAAATTTATTTATTTTTATTTTATGTGCATTGGTATTTTGCCTGCATGTATCTCTGTGTGGGTGTAGGGTCTCCTGGAACTGGAGTTACAGACAGTTGTGAGCCCTGCTGTGGGTGCTGGATTGAACCAGGTCCCATGGAAGAGCAGTCAGGGCTCTTAACCACTGAGCCATCTCTCCCCACCCACAAGGGATTTAAAAACGAAAAGAAATAAAGTCCTGAGACAGGGTTTCTCTATGTAACAGAGGTGGCTGTCCTGGAACTCACTCTGTAGATCAGGCTAGCCTCGAACTCACAGAGATCCACCTGCTTCTGCTTCCCAAGTGCTGGGATTAAAGGCGGGAGCCACCACTGCCCAACCTAACAAAGTCATTTTTAATAAAACATTTTTCACAGGTAGAAATGAACAGAAGTCGTTGCCAAAATCTTTTCCTTTCACTTTCTTTGTCAAGGTGGCTCACATTTGTAAACACTGTAAAAACAGAGAATTCACAGAAACTCTACTGGTTGCAAGGCCACCTGTACAGGTGTCCATCTAGGCTTTGCACCAATGCCTGGAACCACCGTAGGTCCCAAGAACAGCTGTATGTTGCAGCCCTCAAAGAGGTTTTCTCCTGGTTACTATTGCTGCCAGCCTTGTCCTTCACTCAACTCATTCTAGTCTTGAATATAAAACCCAATTCCCAAGCTAGGCGGTGGTGGTGCACACCTTTATTCCCAGCACTCAGGAAGCAGAAGCAAGTGAGGTGGATCTCTGAGCTCCAGGCCAGCTTGGTCTACAGAGTGAGTTCCAGCACAGCCAGGATTACACACACAGAAACCCTGTCTCAAAAACAAACAAACAAACAAAAACAAAAACAAACAAATCCCAATTCCCACATGTTATGGTTTAAATGAGAACTGTCCCCATAATCTGGGGCATCTGAACATTTGGTCTCTGGTTGGTGGTGCTGTTTAGGGAGGTTTAGGCAGTGCAGCTTTACAAGAGGAAGTATGTCACTGGGGACCGACCAGCTTTGAGATTAAAAGCCTCATTCCACTTCTGGTTTGCTCCTTCTGCTTTGTGATCACCGTTGAGAGGTAAGCTCTCGGCTTCCTGTTTCTGCTGCGGTGCTTTCCCACCATTATGGACTCTTATGTCTCTGGAACTGTAAGTCCAAATAAACTCTTCCTTCTATAAGTTGCCTTATAGTGTTTTATCACAACAACAGAAGAGTAACAAGATACCATAAACTTCCATCCTGCCTTTCTTTCCAAATGTTTTTCCTCCATCTCTACCTGTTCCAAGTTACAAATACAGACTATTTGAGTCAAGGAGAGTAGAACCAACAGGGACTCTGCAGACAGCACTGGTGATGGAATGAGGTGACTAGAGCATTCCCATAGCATCTCTGTAGGACAGATGCTTTAATTGCCGGGAAAATGGGGCAAGACAGCAGCGGAACTCAGAGAAAATATTCTCAAAGGACAAAGGGAAAAGAGAACTTTTGTTTGAGGACATGAAAATTTTTTGTAAATATACAGTTAACTGTAACTACTGTGAATATAATTAATGTTACTGAATCATAACTTAAAATGGTAAAATATATTTATAAGAAAATTTATAATTTAAGTCAAATGGCACTGAATGTAATTTAAGTGGATGAATTATACAGTATGTAAATAATCCCAATAAAATGGCCAATAAAACAAGTAGCTTTCTTATGTTTTGTTTTTTAACTGTTATGGTTTGGATCTGAAATGTCTCCCAAAGGTTCCTGTGTTGAAGACTTAGTTCAGAGACAGGGTTTTTGGGGGGTGGCTGGATCATGTGGGCTCTGACTTCACCAATGGACTAATCCACAGATGGGTTCAGAGTTTACTGGGCTACATATCTGAATTTCCACCACAGAAACTGGTGGAAACTTGATGTACTTTATTCCTGAATCCTTTCTCTGCTTGGCAGTTAGCACAGGTGAGCAGCTTTGCTTTGCCAAATACTTCTGTGACGGAACAAATCTTCTAAAATGGTGAGCCACAACAAACCTTTCCTTCTTAGAAGTTGATACCTGCAGCAATCTATCACTCTGTCAGTGTTAGAAAGCTAACAAAGATACTAAGTTTCTATGAATAAGGATGACCTTTAAGCAAACTGTTTACTTATTTTGTGTGTGTGCAAGGCCATTTGCTGCACGAGGCAGGCAGAGCAGAAGACCTGCTGTCTTGGTCTGTCACTTCTGCCTTTTTGTCTTGAGATAAGATATCTCCCTGAACCTGGAGTTCAACGATTCAGTTACACTGACTGGTCAGCAAACTCAGAATTCACTAATCATCCTACCTAATAATGGAGATTATAGGTACACACGGCTACAGCTGACTTTGATGTGGGTGCTAGGGTTTCAAACTCAGGTCCTCATGCTTGCACTGACACCCTCCCACCCCTAACTGCTGTATATTTTTGTGACAGATTACCATAAAAACCCTGACTGCCCTGAAACTCCCTATGCAGATCAGACTGGCCTCTAAAATAATTTATGTTAACAAGAATAATACAAAAAGACACACTAAATAAACCTAAGTGCTGGCCATAGGCTGTTTGTCGTCTCATACTCTACTAAGCTACAAGTGTTTGCACAGTTCACATCTGTATTATACACTATTAATTTTTTGCCCATCCTCCTTTTGAGGCAGGATCTCTCTACATAGCCCAGGCTGGCTGTCCTTGCATTTGCAGAGATCCAGCTACTTCTGCCTTCCAAGTATTGAGATTAAAGGTATGTGTCACCATGTCTGGCCCACTCCATAATCTTTTTACAAGTTAAACAGGCCTATAGAACTATGTATTTCATTAGTCATTTGTGGGGAAATTTGTGTTATTAAATGTATATTTATACACTGCAAATTCTTCAAGTATAAACCATCCTTGGGGTTGACAAGTGAGTCAGTGGTGGGACCCAATAGGACAGTGTTTGCTGGAATGACTAGGACTCCTTAGAGGACATGCTGCTTTCCTTCTTTCCTGCACCTCATTTCCTCTTAGGACTTGAGAGTAATAGGGAGTGAACCCCAGAGTGAACATTCAAAACTAAGATACTGTTCATCTTTGGAATGTGACTGTAATTCCCAGTGAGAAACAAAAATATTCAGAACATGGGCCCAGAAAAGGAACGGCTTCTGTCAGCCTCTGGGAATCAACTGGATGACAGATGCATCAAATCCAATATGCACCAGGGAAAGAAACAAAGGGCAGGTACGGAGACTTGTTCTAGCCCCGAGGGAGGCATAGGTGAATTCAGGGCACCTCACAACTTGGACAAAAGCATGTTCTTCAAGTTAAGCTTGGCTTCCTTTCCTTTCACCAGGGTTGCAGTCAGATATTCCCATTGTAGTGTACCCTCTAAGAGTATACTGGATGTTTTTGACTTTTTAAATTTTCTGTGTGTCTGTTGTGCATGGGCATGCATGTGCATCTGCCATAGTAGCATGTGGAAATCGGAGAACAAATGTGTTGGAGTCTTCTCTCCTTTTAACATGTGGGTCCTGGAGATCAAACCCAAACTCAGGTCATTAGGCTTGGTGGCAAGTACCTCTACCTGCTGAAACATCTTGACTGCCCTGTATTGAATGCTTTTCAATAGTGGACATGGAAAGAATGGCTGGGAAGCAAACTGAGGCTGAGGGAAACTGGTAAAAATCTACCAAAAGCCTACCAGTTCTGCACAGCACCTTGCCGTGAACCAACTACTTCTGAGGTGGTTCTTTCTCTAAAAGTGAGGTTGAGTAGGGGAAAAAAAAGGTCGCTGCTATTAATGTATGCTACACTGTGGGACTGTGCTTCTATTTGGCTAACAGACAAGAAACAAAATCAAGAAGAGAGGACACTAAGGTAGCTGCTCAGCTCTACTGAATAATGGCTGATGAAGGAGGGGCTAGCTGCAGGACAAACACATACTCATACTGTTTGTCTCCATTTAGCATGGTTCACCCCAACAAACGCCCACTGTACTTGTGCACTTATCTTAGTGACAGCAGAGGATCAATCACTCACCAGCTCTCCTGGTGAGAAGTGACATAGGCACTCTACAAACCTAGATGGAAAAGCAAATCTAAGCCTAGGGGAGTCAAAGGTATTCTGAATCCCATGTTCTTCCTCCTCTTCCAACTCCCTTCACCACAATGCAAGAACCATGATTGAACCAAGGCCTATTAAGGTAAAGCACTGTTTGCTGGAGCCTTTATTTATTTATGAGGCATTATGGTGTTACACCTAAATAGCATTGATATTGGTTTATTATGTAAGAGTTTAACTGGGGGCTGAAGAGATGGCTCAGCAGTAAAGAGTACTGGCTGCTTTTCCAGAAGACCTGAGTTTGGGTCCCATTACCAACATGGCAGCTTACAACTGCCTGTAACTCCAGTTCAGGGGATCCAATGCCCTCTTCTGGCCTCCTTAGGCACTGTAGCATGTGACGCCCAGACATGCTTGCAGGCTCATACACATAAAATACAAATTACAAATGAACAAAAGTTTAGTTGTATTCTATCTTCGGTTTAGAGCTTTTGGCCTAACTATCTTTCCCCTAAGCCCTGTTATTTTTCCTGTAAGACTTCCACATGTAGTGGTCTACAGGCATGAACACACACATAAGATCACAGGAAAAAAGAATCTAACTCAAGACAAAATACCTGATCTGAGACACCAGTGCTGGCAAGTTGCTCTGGAGAAGTGGCTCTGAGAAGACCAGATTTTCAAAAAGATGTTTGTTATGCAGTTCCCATGTCACCTGGAACTTTTTCAAATGTTCATTTTCCTAGTTAAAAAAAAGAGATAACAGAAGATGTAGTGAGTAGATGAAAATATAAAACTTCCTAGAAGGGTGCTCCCATGCCCTGCCACCTTCTGCACAGGCCTAGAACATCTTGTTTCTGAAGTCACTGCTCCCTGCTTGTGTCAAAACACACCAAACCAAGTCTCTGATTGGAATAGTATGGGTTGGCACCTTGCTGCATTCTAAATAACCCCTACCCACCCCAACCCTAGACATAGGTGGGCTCAGAGACGAAAAAGGGACGGGGGTTGGGGGACGCGACACGATCCAAAAACCTAAGACTGTCGAGATGGCTCAGCTGGTAACAGTGCGTGGTGCTAACCTGATGATCTAAGTTCGATCTCTGGAACCCACATGGTGAGAATCAGTTCCTACAACTTGTCCTCTTGACTTCCACAAGCATGCACACAGAAATACATAAAACATTTAAAAAAAATGTATTTGAGTCAGGACAATACTTTTCTTGCCTGTCTTTGTGAAAGCTCATTCTGATAGTTGCAAATAATTCTTCACTGGGACACTGTGGCAAGGCAAGGGCTTTTATTTCCTAAGAAACACGAGCAAACTCGTCAAGTGCTATTGGCGACATGCTGGGAGCCCACAGCAGTGCCACAGTCCCTCAGTGCTCTGACTCCCTGCACTGGATTACTTTCTGATGTCTGAGCCTTCCTAAGTGTTCTCAGTCCAGTTTTTCTTAAAAATGGCAGTAGTGAGAGGCTCCTCACTACATCTCCCACGTTGCTCTGATGTGCCGCACTTCTGTGTCCTTTTAAGACATATACACAGAGCTCAGGGCTCCTTTACTTCCTTTTAGTTTACCAATTCTCTTTCTAATCTCTTACTAGGCTGGTATAAGGTTCTCTAGAGCAGCAGTTCTGAAACCAAGTCTAGAATAGGCAGAGTCCCAAGTTGAGGTGGAGGAGGGCTGAAAGGTACAAGAAGTACAAGAGGGGGCATAGGACAACTGTAATTACCAGGGCCCTCACATCCAGCTTGCCTTAGTCACCTCACTCAATTTTCCCCTAAACATGTGTCTCATACACATCTTCTTGGAAGTAGTTACCTGGCACAGTGGCAGACTGTGGCAGGTAAACTGGATAGTCTGGGGCTGTTGCAATGTCTTGCCAAGTGGTATTATGTGAACTTTTCTGGAGAGCCCCATTAACATCAGAACCAGAAAAAGAACCAATGGTTACTACAACTTTTTTTCCAAACATAGCCACCACTAAGCATTAAAACCCACCCACTGAAGTGTCACTTAATAATCAGATGAAATAATGGTGAAGACTTGCAGACTATGGGGAGGGTGGGGGAAACCACACTTGACGGGACGGGGAGGCAGCCTAGGAAGCTCTGTGCTTGTCCCTGGGGATCCTGATCTGCTTCCAACTACAATGACTTTATTTCCATGCACTGCCTCTCTCTGTCCACCCAGGAATAGGGTGATCAAAGATTTACTTGTGTGCCCTGCTAGAACTGTGAGAACCTGTAAGGCAGGGGCAGGGCAGCTTCAGTAATCCGTCCCTTTCTTGCACTGTTCTTAGGTGCACACATGAAGAAATCCAAACAAGAGGTCTTAAACGTGCCTTTCCTCAACTGCAACACCAGTCACTGGCAGTACATTAACACCAACCCAAGACACCCAAAACTTCTCAGACTTCCTACTAATGCACCACCGTTTTCACCTCCATATCCTAATGCCTCACTTTCTAGTGACCAGGTCTTTCCATGCTGTGGCTCCTAGACACTAATTCTCTCAATGTTTCTACTGCCAGCAAAATCCACTGAACTTAAGATTAATCCTAGTCTACCTTGTGTGGAAAGGAGTCTATGACTGTGCACGGAGGACTTAACTGTACGATCAGTCCTCTAGCTGCACATACCTCCCCTATCACATGCTTTTGTTCTTTAGTTCACCTCAGCAGCAAGGAAAGAAGTGGGCATGGTCTCTCACCAGAGTGCCAAGAAAGGTACTGATGGATCGTGCAGCCTGGCAGAGGGCACCATACTCCTCCAGGAGTAGAGAGACAAAGTGGTGTGCCTGTGGTGGGCCCTGCAGGCCAGATGGCGCCTTGGCTTTCGCGGCAGCAGAGAGCTGCCGGAGCAGGCGGACCTTCATTTCCAGCACATACTCCCGAGCTTGCTGCTCTAACCGCTGGTAGAGCTGATAGGGGTCCCGCTCACAGAGCCTACAGAGACAAAGAAAGAGTCATTACTCAGCCATGGCTATTCACACATGTCAGCTGACATGTGTGACAGGCAGTTTTTATGTCAGTGGGTATCTTTTATTAAACACCTCTCTTGTGATGACCTGTGGGAGTGCAAGGTAACGCACAGGGAAACTGACATCCCCCAAATGCTTCCTCTGACTACACTGTTTATACAACCTGTACAGGGACTCTGCTCCACTTTCCTGTCCATGAGAAAAGACCTAAGGCCATCTAGTCTGAGGAAGGTATATAATTCACAAACAAGAGGTACAAAGCCTCCCTTGTACTGTGCCTGAGAGCTGGCCTCGGGTGCTAACACAATGAGAAGGACTTGAAAAGTGACGAGCTCCAGTTCCAGCAGAGGTGATAGCTGGTTGGAGGGCTGGGGCCAAGTTTACCTTCCTTCTTTCTAGGAACTCAGAATGCCATACAAATGAGCCCGTGTTATTTTTACAATTAGAATAAGTTTTAAATATAGGTCATCCTATTTTTAAATTACCAAAGCAATGAAATGCATCCTGTAACTAACCACAATGATAATAAATTTCTGTCCAAACTTACAGGTGATTCTTTTTATAAAGTTTTGAGAAAACGTGGTTTTTCTTCCTCAGTCTCCTGATGCTGGTTCATGCAACAAGGTGATCCAGTTTTTAAAACTTGCTCTACAGTATTTGGCATTACTATGGTTAAAGCTGCCACTTCTTTTAAAGGTATGTTTCTGAGATGCCTCTAGATCAGTGGTTCTCAACCTGTGGGTCGCAACCCTGTGAGGTGTCAAATGACCCTTTCACAGAGTCACCTAAATCCATTAGAAAACACAAATATTTACACTATCATTCATAACAGTAGCAAAATTACAGTTATGAAGTAGCAATGAAAACAATTTTATGGTTGGGGGGGTCACCACAACGTGAGAAACTATACTGAAGGGTCACAGCATTAAAAAGGTTGAGAACCACTGTTCTAGATGAAAGCCTAGGAGCACTGAAGCAGTAACCAAAACATCTCTTGGAACACGTCACAATGAAGAACCAGTTGAGCTCAGTGGCTGTTGTAGAATGCATTAGGTATAAGTTTTATATAACAGATTCTTCCATCTTTGGCCACCACATTAAATCTAAAGAGAAGAACACAGTTATTGTCTATTCCATTAAAAAAAATTAGGGGTTATGGACCATTTTTAATCCCAGTACTCGAGGTGGGAAGGTCTCTGTGAGTTCGAGGCAAGCCTGGTTTACACAGCAAGTTCCAGGCTAGCCAGAGTTACATGGTGATATCTTGTCTCAAAAAAAAAAAAAAAAAAAAAAAAAAGTAAATAAATAAAAAATTAAAAGATGTGTTTATTATTTTTATGTGCATGTATGTGTGCCATCTCTTCATTCCCTCCTGTTCCCTAAGGTTACACATCACTTAAGCTGTAAAAGATAAGAGTCAAGTAAAAATGTACAAGGTAGTATGTAAAGCTATGTATACAATCTGCAAGGTAGTATGTAAAGCCTCATGTACAACTTGCAAGGTAATAAATATGTAAATCCATGTATATAACGTGCTTAGAGAAAATAAACTGGTAGGATTCTCACTGTGGCTGCTACATTTCAAAAAGATGTTATTAATTTTTGTAACATTAAAATATAGTGTTTCCCCCCACACACCATTACTAGAGATCAAACCCAGGGCTTTTCACATGCTACACAAGAGCTCTACCACTGGGCTACTCTAGCCTTTGATTTGTAGAGACAGGGTCTTACTATGTGGCTTAGACAGCCTTGAACTTGCTATAAAGCACAGATTACACTCAAATTTATAATCCTGCTTTAGTTTCCCTGTGCTGGGGTAATAGGTATATATCACTAAGTCTGGCAACAATTTTAAGGAAAATGTGTTCCTATGTTTAAGGACAGTGACACAAGATTCAAATGAGTAAGGGGCAGTTGAACTCACAAGAATACTAGAGGCTGAGGAGAAGGCTCAGTGAGTAAGATTACTTGCTTTGCAAGCACAAGGACCTGAATTCAAAGCCCCAGTACCTGGTAAAAGGCCAGGCATCCCTGAGCATGTCTGTCACCTCAGCATTGGAAGGTGGAGACAAGTGGTTTTTGAGAGCTCACTGGCACCCAGCCTAGCTGAAAAGGGGTGGATATCCAAACCTCAATGGCCAACCAGCACAGCCAAAATAGTAAAAGCCCTGTCTCAAGGCAACAAGGGGAGAGCAACAGAGGAAACCACCCTGCCCTCCCTGAACACGTACACATCTACACACTCATATGCATATACCAAACACATACAAACTCTTAAAAAAGGAAGCCTGTGGACATCCTCCTTATAGTTTTCTCAGTGCAGTGAAAATTAGAAGCATTTTGATTCTTTGTTCATGTCCATATTTTATAAATTTAAGGGGAAAAAAACCCATGTGATGCTTTTGAGAACAGATTTTTTTTTTATTTATAAAAAGTTTTTTTTACTGTGTATGTGAGTTTTGCTTGCATGTATAGATAAGTGCCACATGTTTGCCTGGTGCCAAGGAAAAGGGTGTTGGATTCCTGGACCTAGAGTTCACGGACAGCTGTGAACCACTATGTGAGTGCTGGGAACCAAACCCAAGTCCTCTGCAAGAGCAGCCAGTGCTTCTAATCACTTAGCAATCTCTCTCCAGCCCATGCAAACAGATTTCTCATGTGAAAAAGACACTGCAAATAGTTCAATCATTCACACATGTGTTCATAGATGCTGCTCCACCTGGATTAAACCTGTGCTGATGCTGTTCTAAAGCATCACAGATGTAGCATGAAGGGTCTGAGACGTCATGAGTTTCATGTGCCATTAACTAGGAAACCCCTTCTTTTAAAGGCACTTACCACCTGGAATGGAAAGTCTCATATAACACTAAGTAGACAACAGTTCAAATCCTGAACACAATGCTTTGCCAATCAATGCCTCTGCTTCTTTGACATGATCTACTGCATGGCAACTGTGACTTTGTAAGATGCCAAAAGTGTGCTATCAAAACACATGGAGAAAAAAAAAGAGAGACAATCAATCCATGAAATATCAGGCTCAGATTTGTTGCCTTTATTGGAACATTTCAAAAATCAGGGGAAAAATGGCACACTTAAGTTGTAAGGAAAAACAGAAGTGATGCCCACCCCACTTTCTGTCAGTCACTGGGCACAAGGAGCCTGCTGAAGAACAGATGCTGGGCAGGAGCCATTCCCTGTGAGAGCAGCTGCTGTGCACCTCATAGGGTAGGTGCCTTCACAAGCTGCTCCATCTCACAGTGCTTCAGTGGACAGGAACATGCTGCCTTTCTCCTTGAGCTACAAATGCAAGAGTGCTTATGAAAGTATCTAGCATCACCTGGCACTGCCAGGACTCTGGCATCTTGACTGTGTTACTGTCAGTCTTTATACATGACAGAAACATCTCAACTTAGAAACAGGAGAACCTGCAACTTTTTACCCAGAAGGCTCATGTTGGTCAGTTGTCTGCTGAAGACCTGAGCTGTATCAAGAGCTCAAAAAGCCTAGCTGAGCTTTACTCAGGACAAGCACTGAGGCTCCATGGGCAGCAGGGAAGGCAGGGATTGGATGGGGCTGTAACATGAAGGGGCAACCTGTACCTATCCACGAGCTCCTTCACTCCCTCTTTGTCGGGAACCAGAGACTGGTCCTGATCTTCTGCCAGTGGGGTCCCTGCCTGGCGGTATATGCATCGGACCATGTAGCGCACTTCTGACCAATAGTTCTGAAGCTGCTGTGGTTCCCGGTCTGTCTCTGCTGAGATGTCTCTGTGACAACAAAGCAACCAGCAGAGTTAAGAGAGGCAGTCTATCTAACTTCCACAAGGTACTCCCCAACTCGATACTTGGACCCCGTATGGCATACAGAGCTCTTGCTTTCCACCCTTTGGTGTTCACTTGATTCAGTCTGGCTTCCCAGGCCAGCAGTACAGACATTTTCTATCAGATCCTGACCTCTTCTTCCTTCACCTCCTAGCAGTCTCCATCACAAGTCCCCCAACCATAGCTATTTATTTATGCTCATCTTAGGCTCACTTTTCTTTTTTAATTAATTATCTCTTTCTTGAGATAAATTCTTGCTATGGAATAAACGACTGCACTGGAACTTACAGGTTCCCTCTGCCCCTCAAGTGCTAGGGTTTATGGCATGAAATAACAGCTGGCTTTTCTTTAAATTCTAATGGTCTTCCATTTTGCTCTTTATGAGGCCCAGTTTCCTAGAGTTTAATCCTTTGAGGGCAGGAATTTTGTCTTTTTGTACAATTTTTCTCATAATAGCAAGGCCATGTCCTACTTTCATGGGTATGCCAAAAAGGTACTGTTATTTGTCAAAAGAACCCCATTTCCAAGGCAAGCACAACATGTTCCTAGATACCCTGTGGGCATAATGACCAACTCAACACCTACCTGCGCTCACTGCAGGCTTCACATGAGCAGGCATCTGAGGGTGTGGTGCCTAACCCTGATGAGGTCATCGTCTGTGTGCCTAGAGCCAGCCTCCCAGCACCACTGGCCTCAGGCTGGGAGCCCCCAAGTGACGAGTGAAGAAGAAAATCTTGGCCCTGCTTTAAAAATAGAATACAACAGACAAGTTATGTTTATGACAGCAAATATCTATTGACTTTTAAAAAATGCCTTCTAGAGCCAGGTGTAATGGTACATGACCTTTATCGCAGAGCTCAGGAGGTAGAGGCAGGTGGATCTCTGTTAGTTTGAGGTCCGCCTGGTCTACACAGACAGCCAGAACTACAGAGAGAGACCCTGTCTCCAAACAAAAATGCCTACTAGAAAAATGTTACAACATAGACACTGAAATCTGCTATGTAGCAGACTTTTTGGGGGGTGAAAGGGAGCTAATGGGTAACAAACTCTACTACACAGCAGCACAGGCTGGCCTTGAACTCGTTATATGGCCCAGATTTTCTTGCCTCAATGTGCAGCATACTGGATAGGCAATAAACTCCACAAGGCTAAAAGTACTCCAAAGGTTTGGCACATATCAGACTCTAAAGTGGAAGAGCCCAGGAGCTTTCTGCCTAGCAGATCGAGCAGGGAACTGCACTGTCACTACCACATGGGAGAAAGAGCAATCATCAGCAAAGAACCCACACAAATAGGTGCTGCACAATGAGAAGGTACAGTTAAGCATCCTTCAGTGTCCAGCCTCCAGACCAGGGGAGAATACCTGGCATAGGTCAGACATCAAGCATGCATTATTCCTGCTATTTCAGCACAGCCATACATAACCTAGAGCAAGTACCTTGTAGCCAAAAAAGCCATAGACAGCCTGACAAGAACCAAGACCCTGAAGGTCTCTTTCTCAGGTCCCCTCTCTATCCTAGAAGAATAGAGAAGGTATAAGGACATGAAACATAGCCTCTACCAGAGTGATTCCTATCATGGCCTCTACAGCTGCAGGAGCAGCTTTGGATTAGGTGAGACACTCACTAAATTTGAAACCTGAAAATGAGATGATTCCACCCCTAAAAGGTCTGATGCCATCATCCAGGTGTAGAGAGACAAGTGAGCAGCACAGCTTGACAGTGGTGATGAATCAATCACAAGGCTGTTTCTCAACAGCAGCAGGTCAGCCACTCAGTGTGCAAGGCTGACTACTCTTTCCCAGCTTAAGCCCACTTCCACCCTCACTTCAAACTAGCACATCCAGCCGGGCATGCTCTCCACACATGTGCTCTCCCAGCACTCGGGAGGCAGAAGCAGACGGATCTCTGTTGAGTTCGAGGCCAGCCTGGTCTACAAAGCGAGTTCCAGGAAAGGTGCAAAGCTACACAGAGAAACCCTGTCTTGAAAAACCATAAAAATAAAAAAAAAAATTAAAAATTAAAAAAAAAAAAAACTAGCACATCCACAACCTGCCACTCAGTGCAAGCCTCTGTCACTTTTCACCTGGTGACTGCCAGGTTCTCTACTGGCCTCCATTTCCCTTTACCCACTCTCAAACAGCAGCCAGAGAGAGTTCATGGGGCTCCCCTGCATAAAAGCTTCTGCTGACTTCCAAATCACTTGGGAATACATTCCTTGTTTCTTACCAAAGCCTTCCAAGTTGCCTAGGACAAAGTTCTGCTTCTGTGTCACTGTACTTGTTCCTCTGCCTATAATGTTCATCCACTAACCTTGGCATGCCTTCTGATGGTCTGATGGAGTTCTGTAATTCAGGACTTGAACAAAAAGATCCCTACCCAGAGAAGACAATCAAGCTATTTTTGGTGTTTCTGTTTATTTATATATTTTTTGCCACTCAATTCAATATCAACTCTGCCATGCTCTATGATAATAGACACATGTCACCTGTGTAAGTTACAGGTACAATGTTCAACAGTGGGCAGAGGATGGTAGAAGGACACTGAAAGGAGCCCCAGGCTCCTTGTGTATTTCCTCCCTTGTTCATACCACCAGACAGCTTTGTCCTTAAAGAGATGGAGACTCTCTCCAGACATGTGCTCTCTCCAGTGAGGGGAGTTCTGCTAGCACTCAACTGAGTCTGTAGCACCCTGAGGAGCCTCTGTTCTCCAGCAGGTCACAACCACATCCTCTAAGTTGGTTTCTTCCTGAGTCCATTTCTTCAGCTCCAGAGATTTGGGTGCTTTTGAGAATTACCATGACTGTTCTTCAGGGCTCACTTCACAGATTTGAGTATCTGACGATCTTTCCCACCACTGGGTAGTTTCTCCCTAGTGTTAAGATGTACTATTTACTGATGTAGTGCCTGACTGCTGGCCAAGTTGTTTGGCACACCAATCTAACCACCATGGTTAATCTCTTCTCTCACAAATTGCTATATGAAACCTTGGCTTTTCTTATTTTCTGGTGTTTTTGTCTTCAACACTCAAACAGAAGGTGGGTGTGTGTAGGAACCTTTCCACCTGCTCACACTGCACGAGCACCTATAGTGACAGGTGGCACAGCAACCACAAACTAAATGACATTTCCCAGTGACAAGGGACAAGGTCGACAGTAATTATATGTTAAATCCCTGAATGGGGCACCTTATAGTAATTTAGGCTGAATCTCAGATCATTATGTTCTGTCCAAACTGAACACAATTTAAAAAAATAAGATAAAATCTAATGGGCAATGTGAAATTTGTAATGTCCATCTTCCAGCTCCTACAAAGATGTGAACAAGATGCATGATAAGCTCCCATCAGGGGCTGGAGAGATGGCTCAGTGGTTAAGAACAGTGTCTGCTCTTCCAGAAGACCAGGGTTCAATTCCCAGCACTCACATGGCAGCTCACAACTGTCTGTAACTCCAGTTCCAGGGGATCCGACACCCTCACATTGATATACATGCAGGCAAAACACCAATGAACATAAAATTAAAAAAAAATAAAAGTGATAAGCTCCCAGCAACATAGACTACTGCTTCTGCCACCATATTTTCCCTACAATCATAGACTGCATCTTCAAGCTGTTGGTCCAAATAATCCTCTACCTCAAGCTCCCATTTTATTAAAGCAATGAACAAGAAAAGCGGGGTCACTGCTATGACAGACCTTCGATGCTGCTTTGTGTGAGGAATATAGAAGAGTTTTGAGCTTTGGAGATAGATAAACCTTAGAATGCATTCTGATGGGAGTGTAGACAATCAGAACACCAAATGAATGAGGACAGCAAAGGCCAAGAGAAACAAATGAGAGAGATAAGCAGGACATACCTTTCCTTGGGAAGATGGCAGGTGTTGAGTGCTGCTAAAAATCACTAAGATGAGTCTCTCTGACTCATCTTAAAGAAAAGAATGTAAGTTCTCAGCTACTGTTCCAGCACCATGCCTGCCTGCCTGCCGCCATGCTGATCATGGGACTAAAACTGCTATGTCAAGAGGAAACATGAATTCAACAAAGCAAATTCTGAAACAGCAAAATTGCATCTTGGCAAAAAGAAACCAAAATCAAGCCATCAGCTGGCTTGAAGCAGGAGTGAAGGTCAAGATTACCATTTTCTCCATATTAAGAAAGTTCTTTCCTTTTCAGAATTAGGTAACTTCCCCCAACTAATCTCAGGGTCAATATAAACACTTAATTTGCACAATAATTGAAAAGACAAGAGGGATTTATACATTCCTCCTCCACTTTAAACAATATATAGTATCCCTAACGTGAATGGGTATTTAGAAAACAGACTGCCGGGTGGTGGTGGCGCATGCCTTTAATCCCAGCACTCGGGAGGCAGAGCCAGGTGGATCTTTGTGAGTTCGAGGCCAGCCTGGTCTACAGAGCGAGACCCAGGAAAGGCGCAAAGCTACACAGAGGAAACCCTGTCTCAAAAAACCAAAAGAAAAAAAAAAGAAAAAAGAAAACAGACAGACAGATACATACATACACACATAAAACTTGAGTGCTCACATTAAAGATTATGAATTCTGACAAAAAGGGAGATGGCTCAGGGAGTAAAGTGCTCACTATACAAGCATGAGATCCTGAGTTCTACCCTGGGCCCACCACCCCAATGTCAAAAGCCAAGAGCAGTGGCACATGCCTTAATCTTAGCACTGGAGAGGTAGAGACAGGAAGACCCTGGGGTACAGTGGCTAATCAGCCTAGCCAAATGAGTGAGCTTCAGGTTCAGTGAGAGACCCTGAAGTGTAGAGTAAACTATTATGTCAAATACTTAGAACAACACTGTCAGAGATCACACACTATGGAAATAATATTCTCAAAAAATAAGATGAAGAGCAATTGGAGAAGACACACAATGTCAACCTGTAGCCTCCGCATGCATATGAACACACACAGGAACATGTGTGTGCGTATACATATAAAAAAGTCTGAGAAAAAATCCTCATATTAATCATAATCCTCATTTGTGTCCATCTCTTTTGTCTCTGTCCTTTTGTTTGTTTGTTTGTTTTGAGACAGGGTTTTTCTGTACTGTAGCCTTGGCTGTCCTGGAAACAGCTCTGTAGACCAGGCTGGCCTTGAATTCACAGAGAACCACTCATCTCTTCTTCCCAGTGCTGGAATTAAAGGTATGTGTCACCACCCCCTGGCTCCATTTTTTTTTTCCAGTATGAGATATAAAATTCTCAAGATTTTTAACCTTATTCCAAGTGTATTCTGGTACTTTGCTTCAGCCTTTTGCCCACTAACTTATCCTTTTTTGTTTCTTTCCTACACATACCCTGCCAAAAAGCTAATGTACAATCACACTCTGTTTTACTAAAGGTGCCCAGTCATTACAAACAACACAAAAAGAGGGTACACAGTATTTAAGGACACAGGTTATGAAACCAAAATATTGTGGTTTGAAATCTGACAATGCCTCTTTCTACCTGTGTGATCCTAGGAAAGTAACCTTCCTGGCTCAATTTCTTTATAAAACCAAGAGAGCAATAGTACTGCCCCTGTGTGGACAGTAGTGAAGTTTTGGATAAGTTATTATATGAAATACTTACAACAACTCTGCCATAGGTTATACTCTGTGGACACAATACTCTTCTGATGAAAACACACATACATATGTATATGCACACATGAATATTTTGGGTTGTGCTATTAAATGGTTACATGCTCAATATATTTCTTCTCAGTCATATTTTCACTCTTAATAAAATCTTTCCAGGCCAGGTGGAGGTGGTATGCGCTTTTAATCCCAGCACTTGGAAGGCAGAGGCAAGCGAATCTCTGAGTTTGAGGTCAGCCTGGTCTACAGAGATAGTTCTAGGACAGCTAAGGCTACACAGAGAAACCTTGTCTTAAAAAAACAAAAATAGCTGGGCAGTGGTGGTGCATGCCTTTAATCTCAGCACCCGGGAGGCTGGAGGCAGGTAGATTTCTGTGAGTCTGAGGCCAGCCTGGGCTACAGAATGAGTTCTAGGAAAGGCTCCAAAGCTACAAAGAGAAACCCTGTCACACACAAAAAAAAAGGGGGGGGGGGGTTGGAGAGATGGCTCAGAGTTAAGAGAACTGGCTTCTCTTCCAGAGGATCCAGGTTCAATTCCCAGCACCCACATGGCAGCTCACACCTGTCTGTAACTCCAGTTCCAGGAGATCTGACACTCTCACACAGACACACATGCAGGCAAAGCACCAATGAACATAAAAAATAAAAATTAAAATAAAAAAAGCCCCCCCAAAAACCCCAAAAATAATAAAAATTAAATAAGATCCTTTCACTCTTTAGATTACATTAATAGAGATCTCTTCAATTCAAGAAATTGAATTAAATTACAGAATATAGTTGCATGATGTTAAAGATCTGTAATAAATTGAACCATTTTCTTATTAATAAACATTTGAGTTATCGTTAGTATTTTAGCACTATCATTCTTCAACACTGTAAATAATGTCCCAATAAAAATTCTTCTTCTTTTTCTTTAAAGACAGGGTTTCTCTGTGTTGCCCTGGCTGTCCTGGAACTTGCTCTGTAGACCAGGCTGGCCTTGAACTCAGAGATCTGCCTGTCTCTGACTCCAGAGTGCTGCTGGGATTAAAGTCATGCACCACCACCACCTGACTCCAATAAAAATTCTTAAACATGTATCCTCCCTAAAAATACTTTTTGTTTAAAAAATTTTTTAAATCACTATTAGTGCTATTGATAAATTCTTTGACTGTTTTTGTAAGCTGGATATGATGATGCATGCCTTTAATCCCAACACTTGAGAGGAAGAAGCAGGCAGCTCTCTGAGTTTAAGGCCATCATCTTCTTCTACATAGTAAGTTCCAGGCCAACCAGAGCTACACAGTAAGATTCTGTCTCAAAATAATAATATAAACATATAAATAATAAAATGAAATTGTATTTGTAAGCAACCTTTGCATGTGTGTCTGTGTGTGTTTGAGACAGGGTCTCACTATATAGCTCTGGCTATCTTGGCCTCAAACACAAGAGATCCACCTGCCTCTGCTTCCTGAGTGTTGGAATTAAAGACTCCTGGACTGTAAGCAATCCTGATACATGTTCTCCCATAAACAAAAGAAGATGCTAGGGGATGTGGCAATTTGACTTCCTAAATTCACAGCTGTTGGGCTCTCCCACGCTGCCCAGGCTACCTTGAACAAAAGACTGTCAGTCAGCCAGCTGAACTAACCTTACACTAGCTGTTCTAAACACTCCAAAGATGCCTTGAGACAACTAAAGAGACTGCAGGTGACTGCCTGTCTGTGTAGTCTGAAGGCACAGCCTTTGCCAGTGCTGTCTGAAATAGTCTACATAAGACTATTTGCTACCACAAGCCTCTATAACTCTAGATTATTTTTTCCACCACTTCCCTTAGTGGTCTTCAGAGGAACTGCTGTGATGGGGCTAAGAGGCAATAATGTGACTGGTCCAAACACCCTTTCGTGGGCTATATAATATATACATATTCTCAGACATAAGTATAACAATGGTGGTGGAATAGTGGATAAGTTGTAGAAGAGGTCAGGCAGCCACCTGTCCGACAGCTGAAGAGGTAGCAGCTGAAGAGTTCAAGAGCCAGGGCAAGAAGAGCAACGGAAACAGGGAGACAGAGAAAGAATAGAGTAGAAAGCTTGAGATGTCATATTTTCGAGACCATAGTCTCAGACCCCACATCTGAGAGCTAATAACACTAGCAGCTACCAAGGGGTGAGAAACACCAATATGCCAGGCCTGGACAAGTACTGTAACACTAGAGGGAGCAGCTTGCTGCAGCTTCCACTTGCTTACTGCTAACCGCTGCTGATGCCAAGCACCAAAAGAAATGAAAGCTGCCAAAGACAAGCAAATGAAGACAGCCACAAGGAAACACCTTTACCCACTGAATCATTTTCTCCACTCCTCAAAGCATGTTTGTGTAATTTTATGTGTATGGGTGCTTTGCCTGCATGTATGTCTGCATATCACGTGTACCTGATACTCACTGGAGCTCAGCAGAGGGTAGAGGATCCCCTCGAACTGGAGTTAGAGATGGTTGTTGGAAATTGGACCTGGGTACTCTGGAAGAGCAGTTAGTACTCTTAACCCTTAAGCCATTTCTCCAGTCCCAGCCCTGAAAAAGGTGTGGGGAGTTTTTGTTTGTTTGTTTATTTTTTGGTTTTTCGAGACAGGGTTACTCCGTGTAGTTTTGGTGCCTATCCTGGATCTCTTTCTATAGACCAGGGTGGCCTCGAACTCACAGAGATCAGCCTGGCTATGCCTCCCGAATGCTGGGATTAAAGGCATGTGCTGCCACCGCCGCCACCGCCACTGCCACCGCCGGGCATGAAAATGTTTTGTAAGTATCCTTATTGTGACTTTTTCTTTGACTTATGGATCATTTAGAAGAGGGTTTAATTTTTTGTTTGTTTGGTTTGTTTGTTTGAAGACAGGATCCCAGCAACCACATCAGTCAGCTTACAACCACACGTGACTCCAACTCCAAGGAATCTGATGCATCGGGGCTTTTCAGGTATGTACGTGTGTACACACACACACACACACACACACACACACACACACACACACACACA
>CABHPR010126940.1:0-22397 GCA_902168415.1 Peromyscus melanophrys | reverse complement strand
ACACACACACACACACACACACACACACACACACACACACACACACAATTTAAAAATAAATACAATCTAAGAAAGAAAGGGAGAGAAGGAGAGAAAGAGGAAGGGAAGAGGGTGGAAGCAATGATGGTTAATCTCAATTATCACTTTTACAAGATTTAGAATCACCTGGGAGACAGTCCTGTGCAGGAATATCTTGATTTCATGAACTGACCACTGTGGATGGCACTACTCCCTGAATGAGCTTCTTAACTATATAAAAGGGAGAAAGTGAGCTAAACACTAAGATGCATTTATCCCTGTTTCTTTTTCCTTTAAATTTAATTTAATTTTATGTGCACTGGTGTTTTGCCTGCACGCATGCCTCTGTGAGGGTGTCAGATCCCCTGAAACTGCAGTTACAGACAGTTGTGAGCTACCATTCGAGTGCTCAGAACTGAACCCAAGTCCTCTGGAAGGGCAGCCAGTACCCTTAACCTCTGAGCCATCTCTCCTGGCCCCATTCCTCTGTCTCTTTATTGTGGGTGTCATGTGACCAATTGTTTCAAGCTCCTGATGCCCTGACTTCTCTGTGATGATGGACTGTCCCTTGAATAGTGAGCTAAAATAAATCCTTTCTCCCTTAAGTTTACTTTTGTCAGAATATTTTGATATAGCAACAGAAAAAGAAACTAAGACAAAACATACAATAGATCCTAGAAAAATAAAAATAAAAAGATAGTCTGAGTAACTTCATGTCAATACATTTAACAAAATACAGGCAAATTTTGTTAAAGACAGAAGCTAGCATCTCTAACAAAAGAATAAATAACCTCTAGCAAATAAAATAACCACTAAGAACCAGTCCTAAAAAGGCAACTTCATATCAACATAGCTTCACCAGAGAATTCTACGAACTACTTATGGAAGAAATAATACCAATTCTACACAAACTTTCTGAAAATTAACAAGAAACATTTCTTAGTTTATTCTTTTTTAAAAACATTTATTTCCTAACTTATTCTAAGACACCAAAACAATACTAAGCAAATTTACAGACTAATAATATTCTTCACAAACACAGACATAATAATTCTTAACAAAACATCTGCACATTGGAGCCAAAGCAAGAACACTTACTTGCTGCTCTCCCAGATGACCTGGGTTCAATACCCAGCCCCTACGTGGTGGCCTACACCTGTCTGTCATTCCCTCTTCTGGCCTTCGTCGACACCTGGCACACAATTGGTATATAGATACACTTGTAGGCAAAACACACATACACATAAAAATAAAAAAGTCTAAAAAGAAAAAAATTTTAAAGAATTATGTTAACACTTTTGGACTAGAGGACACCTTAAGATGCCAATTCTCAAGCAGAGTATGGTGGCACATGCCTTTAATCTCAGCACTCAGAGACAGATAGATAGATAGATCTCTGTAGGTTTGAGGCCAGTCTGGTCTACAGAACAAGTTCCAGGACAACCAGGGCTACACAGAGAAACCCTGTATCAAAAACAAAAACAAAAACCAACCAAACAAAAAACAACAAAAAAAGAAAATACGATACTTGACTTTACAGGCAATCAAGCTATTTTTATAAATACACTTCGGGAACTCCTTCATCCATCTACAGAAAGAAGAGTTTGACTGTGTACTCCAAGAGAATAATCTTTAACAGCAAAATCTGGAAGCTAAGATGTGTTATATTCATAAAGGTGACTAGTACACAGCAACAAACATTCAATTACAATGAATGGATACTATATGATTATGGCTATAAAATTCAAAACATTTGGAAAAATCAAACAACAGTGTCTAGATTTAGATTCTTAAGCGTTATCACTAACAGAAGTGATAGCGGAGGGCCAGAAGGTGACCAACAGGAAGGCAATCCTAAGGTGAGGGCCACAGAAGAACCTGAGCTGAGGAACATCACTTGACTTCTCAATCTCTATGGTAACAGTCAACATCAAACACATCTACAACCAAGGAAGAAACCAGGGATAACTCATCAGTAAGAACAAACTCAGAAAAAAAACATAAATTTTCCTTCCTTCTTTCCTTCTCTCCCTCCTTCCTTCCATAAGACAGGGTCTCACTATGTAGCCCCAGATAGACTGGACCTCTCTATATAGACCAGGCTGGCCTCCAACTCAAGAGAGAGCTAGCTGCCTGTCTCTGTCTCAGGAGTGCTAGTATTAAAGGTGTGTGCCACCACACCCATTAAGCCTACCTTTCTATTGAGTGCACAATGAGAGCACCTAAAACATCACTCACAGATAGAAAAGAAAGGATACAAGAAGGAGGGGAGAAGGTGGGAATAGGGAAGAAAAACTACAGATCAACAGGTCAACCTTCAGGAGTAAAGTGCTTCCAATGAGGCTCCTACACACAGTAAGAAAGTAACCGCGTAAGGGTTCAGTAACTTCAACATGCTCACTCAGTATACAGCCTGAAACCATGTAGACAAAACTGGAAGGGGGGGGGCAAAAAGACACAAAGAATAAGAGATTTTAAATGATCTTGCCCAGAAATTGGTAGATTAAGCACGCACGCACGCAAACACACACACAAACACACACGCAAACAAACACAAACACACACACACACACACACACACACACACACACACACACACAGAGCGAGACTGGAGAAAGATGGATTTAAGCACACAATTCAGAAACAGGAGTAGTAACTAACAGATGTCCACAGAGCCCTTCACACGGGTCAGAGAAAGACTCTCTTCAGACATATACACAACATTTATAAAACTTAACCATGGGTCAAAATTAGCAAATGCTACTGACTGAATACAGACTCACTAATACATACCACAATTTCCAACCATACAATATCACAATAAAATCATTACAGCAAGAAAAGAGCAGGAGGCTTAGCTGGCCAATGCCCAGGCTGGAGACAGTAATAATAGCACACTTTAAAAGGTATAAGAGGGTTGGACCTGTGAGATGGCTCAGTGGATAAAGGCACTTGCTTGCCAAGCCTGACAATCTGAGTTCAATCCTTGGAACCCACATGGTAAATCAACTCCTGCAAGTTGTCTTCTGACCACTGCATGAGTGCGAGACACACACACACACACACACACACACACACACACACACACACACACACACACTAAATGAAATATAGTAAAAGTAAAATTTAATTAAAGTTGCTTCTTTAAGCCAGACGTGGTGGCATATGCCTTTAATCCCAGCACTTGGGATGCAGAGGCAGGAGGATCTCTGAGTTCGAGGCTAACCTGCTCTACAGAGTGTTCCATGACAGTCAGGACTACAAAGAGAAATCCTGTCCCAAAAATACAAAAAAATAAAATAAAATGAAGATCTTTTAGCTTTCTGAGCACAAAATAGGCAGACATGAATGAGGTTGGAAATGAGTGGCTACAGAAGAATCTGGGGTGTGATGGCTATTCTTGATTGTCAACTTGACTGCATCTGGAACCAAGTAAAATACAAGCTGATGGGCACTCCTATAAGGAGTTTTCCTGATCAGATTATTTAAAGCAGGAAGACCTACCCTAGACATCCTGCCCTTAACTCTCAATGGCAAGTTCATCTATCCTGTTGCAGAGGCATTCCTTTGCCAGTATTAGAACCAATTTCTTCAGGATTCTAGCACTAACTGAAGAACAGCAGCTCTTCAGTAATCCTCTAGGACTACTAAACTCAGACTGCCAAGACATCCAGCCTTGTGGATGGAACAACTACTGGATTTCTCAGCCTCTCCAGTCTGAGGCAAGGTACTGTTTGGCTACCCAGAATGAGTAAATATATGTATTCAGCTTCCCAAGGTCACTGCTGGGTAATAGCATCAGCCAAGTGCTCTCTATTCACTGCCTGGCATTTGACCAAACAGAATGGGAGAAGCATAAGCAAGAAAAATGCTTAAGGAAGAAATGGAAATGCCAGTTCTACACAAATTCTCCCCCAAAACAAACAGGGACATAACTCATTTTACGAGGTCTAAAGGACAAGTCAAGAAGGATTCAAGAAGACATCCTTCTTGATGACAGATGCCAAACTAATGCAGCAAAGTGGAGAAAGGATGTCCAGGTAGATTTGGAAAAAACACGGCAGTTTTCCCCAAGCTATCCAAATGTGGAAACAACCCAAAGGCCCGTGAATGGAGGCATGCACATGCACTAACACACACACACAGTACAGTCTTGTGTGGTTTCTCAATAACAGGAAGAAATGACTGATCCTACACAATAAGGATGCTTTCAAAAGCACTGTGCCAAATGACACAAGTTTATAGACACTATGGAAAAGCAGAACTGTGGAGAAACTGATAACCTGAGCTGAATTCCTGGGACCTAAATGGTGGAAGATAATCAACTCCAAGTTATCCTCTGACCTCCATACAATACTCTGTGGCTCCCCTATACATACACACATGAACACAATTTTAAATGGAGAAAAACAGATACAATGGGGGGAAAGAGAATATGAAAAGAGGTACCTGTATGGGTGGATAATGCTTCTCCCAGAAGTCAGCGGTTATTAAACAAAAATCTCAGTAGCAGTTGTGGGATATGACCCCCAGAATCTCCCCACACTGTACAGGCTATTGTCACTGCTTTTGATCATCCACCAAATTAGATGTTAGACTCTATTGCTGAAGGTACTGCATATCATGATTGCAGGACATAGAGAAAACAAGCTGGAACTAAGCTAGCAGCTTCCTCCCTGTTAGCTAGCTGTCACAGAGATGGAAGGTCCTGTGTCATATAAGCCACTGGGGCAGAAATGTCATCAGTGATACTGCCCAGATGTAAATCCTATGAGCTATAATTATAATTATAACCTGTCAGACAAGATATATCCACTGTAACCATAATGGCAATGATATTTTGGGACTAATCAACTGCTTCCTGACTGGGTATGAGGCCTACCCTATAGGAGGGAATCCATGCTTGCTACTCTAAACCTGGTCAACAGCCTATGACTGTAGAAGTCATATGCCCTAGTTGGGAACCTATACATTATCAAACTACTTTCTAAATACTCATGTGTATATCCACTTATCAATATTGCTCCCAGCCTTGGTAAGAGAAGCTTCTTTTGCAGTAGGCAACAGTCAATGTGTACATTCATACTGGTTAAAGTGCTGAGAATAAGTGACCACTGAATGTTTTAACACTAAAAATGACATTTGTATCACCTCCTTCAAGGCTCAGCGAACATCACAGAAGAGGGAGTGGGAAGAATGTTAAGAGCCACAACATGGGGAAGAGTGCTGTGAAACAGTTTTCTGGATAGGACTTATGAGCTCACAGCAGCTGTGCTTACCTACCCAAGATGGGGTCCATCAACATTCCATCATGGACTGGGAAGGGGCTCATGAGGCCCCACTACTCCATGAGGAGCTACGGACAATCAGAGGTTGCTGGAGGAGTGGGTGTCATTTTCTTCACTGGCATAACCACTGTTAAGTTGCCCATGCTCCAGTAAGTAAGCCCCACTTCCAATACTCATGCCAATAACCCTAATATAACTCCCTGGTTCACAGAAAAAAACAAACATGAAAGGAGGAGGGGATTTGTGAAGCTTTTTGGAGGGAGAGGGAAAAGGGAAGATAATTGGAGAAAGGGAAAATGGTCAAAATTTAATATATACTTGTATGAAACTGAAAGAAAAAAAATCTGAGAAGAAAATTTCAGACTGATTATGCTCTGAATCTCTGGTGAGGAGATTGCAGGGGCTTTTCTCCACTCCTTTGCTTCTCCATTTGTTTACTCATTAATGTAAATATCAGGAGCAAATATGTCAGGTCAAGCATTACTCTTGGTTAAAATATACACAAAAATAAATAGCTGTGTTCATGGAGCTTATACTACAGTGAAAAAGACAAACTGCATAAGTGAAATATTTAGACTGTTAGAAATAAAGATAAGGGGGCTGGAAAGATGGCTCAGAGGTTAAGAGCACTGACTGCTCTTTCAGAGGTCCTGAGTTCCCAGCAACCACATGGTGGCTCACAACCACCTATATCAAGATCTGGTGCCCTCTTCTGGCCCGTAGACAAACATTCAGGCAGAATTGTATACATAATAAGTAAATCTCTTTTTTAAAAAAAAGAAAAGACAAAAGAAATAGAGCTAAGGAAGAGAGACAAAGCAGGAATCGGGGCTTGTGGGAAGGGGCTGAGAGGAACATTACTTTTAGTTTGATCTGCACTGACTCCAGAATTAGTTACTAAAACTCTACCACCAAGACTAGCATTGAAGCTGGGGGAGAGGGAGTTATCTTCAAGGAGCCCCTGGCTGGGCAGCCAGATGAATGGTCAATGAGGAAGTGGAATAAGCCTAGGAAGTGGAGAGCCATCCACACTACAGCCAAATGCTTCTCAAACGGACACTGAAACTACTCTGAAAACAGAAGGCAGGAACTGCTGCCTGTTACTTGCCACAAGAAGCAAGGGATCAGAAGACAAGTCACTCAGAAGACAGCTTCTTGCATTCAGTAATCAAAAGGAAAGAAGAAGAAGAATAAAAGGGAAGAGAAGAGCCTTGAATATGGGAATGGTTGAAAAAGCCATCTTCTAAAACACAAAGAGTCATGAAAGCCTAATGGGAAGAGCAGCCACTAAGCCTTAACCTATACCAAAGATCAGATCAAGCCTAAGGGCCTCAAAGTCTCTAGTAAGAGAAGGCCTGGAATCAAGGAGGGAGGAAGGCCTGGCTTCAGAAGTGCATCACAGAAATAATTTTCAGACATTTGCCAGTACATGGAATTGTCTACAATTGAACACATGAAAGTCCTACTAGCTTCTCAGGAAACTTTATGGCCAAAGAAACCCTGAGGCCAGATGCAAAAGCCAAAAGCACCAAACAGGTGACTAGCTTGCTGACTGCAGATAAGGAAGCACATGCTCTCCACCTACTGCTGGTATGGCCAGCAAGGCCAGAAGACACATTCCAGAGAGAGAGCATAGGCCAAAAGATAGTGTAGGAGGAAGCATTCTGATGACAGACGAAAGTCCTTTCCTTTCTTTGCCAGTTAGCCCACCACCCATAAGAGAGGAGCAAGAAGCCCACTGTGACGCTGCAGCCACTCACCGGCTGGTCAAGACCGCTGTGCCTCTCCTCCTTCTCCACAGTCCTCCGGCAGTCTGGGCATACCCACAGCGGCAGGTGCAGCACGCTGTTGCCCTTGGGAGCCATGGAAAGGGCCAATTTGCTCGCAGTCTTAACTCCACTCTCTAAGAATGAAGAGTCTTTCCGTTCACTTCTGCATAGAAGACAATAATCCCCAGCGGGGTAGGGTGGTGTCCTATGATTCATGCCAAAACTAAAAGGAGTCTGGAATAGAAAAAAAATTCTATGTTCAAAACCTGAGCCAGGAAGCCAAGATTGTTTAATTTATATATGTATGTATGTGTGTGACACACACGCATATATATGTATATCTCTTACACATATGTATATTTATATAGAAAAACAAAATAGGAAACACATGAAGCTGAACCTTGTATTCTAGAAAATGGTGATATTTCAAATAAAATAGGAACACCATAAAGAAGCACTTCACCCTTCACTCAGACTCAGTCTGCATTAATTCTGCCAGGAAAACCCATCAGCACAGATCTTCAGACCTCAACCGGGCATGAAACCACCACACCAGAGCTGTCTGTACACAAGGGCTTGCACTGATGCGGCAGCTCTGGCTTGAAAGCATCTCTGAAGAGGGCCATCCCTGGTCTAGACTCCAGAGAACGAAGAATCTCATGGCAGGGGCATCCCCAAGACCCAAGCTCCCAGGCTATGTGATCATAATGCTGAATTTATAGCCGAATTTAAGTAGCTGCCTTTCCAAGACTATGTGGTAAATGTAGGAGTAGGACCTGCCTGAAGCAAAGGATCCTCTCTGCCTTTGGAATACACAAAGAAGCTAAGGTTCATAGGTTTGGAAATAGACTTAAAGTACCAAGACTATCAAGCAGGGAACAAGATTTTAAATCAAAGCAGAAAACTGAGATGGATCCTCCTTTACTGTCCACCCACTGGGGGACACCTGTAGGCACAGGGCAGCTCCAGAAGGCAGAAAGTGCCTTTCAGGAGCTGGCCTAGCACAGAGACTCAGCACAGTGCAAAAGCATACAGCAGATCCCTCTTAAGCCTCTCTTGTCACTGCCATCAGATGGGAAGGAAGAACATCTCATTCTCTAGTGCTCAGCTGGCCTTGCCAAGCCAGATCTTCCCTTATTCCCATGGCTCTCCCTGGACTACCATTAATATTCAACCTGATTGTGAGTGTGCACTAACACACACAACTGACCCACAACAACCCAGAGCTCCCAAGTGGGCCCTAGACTATACAGAAGGCACTGGGGCAGAAATTTGGGGCTGAAAAAAAGGAATTAATGAGTGAAGGAAAGTCCTTCAATCTCACATGCTCTGATAAATCAGTGGTTGAAACAGTATGTACCCATTGTACCCATGATGTGGATGACTGATTGATAAATAAAACGCTGACTGGCCAGTAGCCAGGCAAGAAGTATAGGTGGGACAAAGAGAGAGGAGAAGTCTGGGAAGTGGAAGACTGAGGGGAGGAGATGCCAGCCTGCCGTCCAGGGAGCAGCATGTAAAGGCAGCAGGTAAAGCCACGGAACACATGGCGACATATAGATTAACAGAAATGGGCTGAGTTTAAGTGTAAGAGCTAGACAGTGAGCTAATGGCCGAGCAGTTTAATTAATATGAGCTTCTGAGTGATTATTTTATAAGTGGTTGTGGGGTCCGTGGGGCTGGGCAGGACTGAAGAAAACTCCAGCTACATATCCACAAGGCTTGGAGGGCTTTACGAGGCTGAGCTTGTGTGACAGGGTGAGGAGAATCTCCAGTAAGGGCCTGCAAACCTCCCCAAAAAACAGAGCACCAGAGTAACATCTTTTTCCCATAGCAAGAGACCTGGGATGTCTACATTATGAGAATTTCAAAACTCACCTCACTTAAGCCCGTCTTTTTCCTGTCACAGACAGAATAACCACAACCACCATTGGTCACGGACTATCCATGCACATGTTGGGCTCAAGTGTACGACAGGCCAGGCCAGAAATGCAATGTGACAGCCAGCACTGACAAGACACCAACTCATTCACCACCAAATACATGGATCCAAAAGTGTTTTAAGATTTCAACTTTAGGGCTGGAGAGATGGCTCAGCGGTTAAAAGCACTGGCTGTTCTTCCAGAGGTTCTGAGTTCAATTCCCAGCAACCACGTAGCGGCTCACAACCATCTGTAATGAGATCTGGTGCCCTCTTCTGGTGTGCAGGCAAATATGCAGGCAGAATACGGTATACATAATACATAAATCTTTTAAAAAAAAAAAGTTTCAGCTTTATTCAGATTCTAGGATATTTGCATATGTATTAAAATAATCTTGGGGTGGGCCCGAAATTTATGACTATGAAGATTTTCAGATATACCTTACACAGACAGAAGCCAGTGTCATTCCATTCATATTTTTAAGCGCATCTGCATTGTGACTACAACCATTAGGTGAAGTCAGGTAAGGTAATTTTATCAGTGCCATACTGATACTTAAAATAGTTTTAACTTGGTAGTATTTCAGATATCAGGGAGGCTCAACCAGTACTCACTAGGAGTCCACCACGTGCCTGGGCACCAGGGCACTGCAGTGGGTAAGCAAAGATCTCTGTCTGAAGGAGCTAATGTCCTCACCAAAGCAAAAACAAAGACTGGAGCTTGGAATGCTAGCTACGATCCTAACACTCTGAGGCTGAGGCTGAGGCAGAAGTGGTTTAGGCCAATCTGGGGTAGACCCTTTCTTAAAAACAAACAAACAAACACACACTCTGAGGCTGAGGCTGAGGCAGAAGTGGTTTAGGCCAATCTGGGGTAGACCCTTTCTTAAAAACAAACAAACAAACAAATGAAGAAAATGAAGTAAAGAAAATGTATTTTAGGAGCAAGTGATCTGAGTGCCAGTGCTTCCAGCGTGCTCTTTCATTTCGGGTGCAATGAAGATCTCCATCAAGAAATACTTGCAGAGATGTCACCTGCGCTTCAGTGGAGAACAAGCACAAAGACAGCAGAGGCTGAAGAAAGAAGAGCCAGCCAGAGCACCAGCCCCCGGCTACAGAGGAGAGAGATTAGAAGACCTGCTACTGCGACAGAAGTGAGGCCTGAGACCAAGATGGGAGAGGAACAGTTCTGAAAAAGACATATCTATACACATCTGAAATCTCTACTCTGGACCATCCTTTAGGAGACAAGAATGAAATGCAAAGACAAAGGTCCTGTTCTTCTAAAGGACACTGAACAAGCAAATTCAGAGCCACGGTGGTGGTTTCTTAGCCTTTGTTTTGTTTTTGAGATGGTATCTTTCTGTATTATTCAAACTGGCCTCAGAATCCTGGGCTCTGACAATCCCCCTACCGCAGTCTCCCAAGTAGGTGAGACTACAGGTTTGAGCTACCAAGAGTGGTATGTAGAACAGAGCAAAGCAGAAACCCAAAGGAAAAGACTTGCAGACTTGAGAGAGAAGCAAAGCATGCTGAGGGAGCAGTACACATATCTGAATATGCCTATGGCTATCATAAACACAGCCAAGGAGCTAAAGTCTCTGCGGCAAGGGGGCGTTGTCAGAAAGGACATGTCAGCCAGGCTTCTGGTTCTCATACATGAGGAGACATGACCCAATATCCATCTTAAAAAGAAATTTTATTGTATGAAAAATGAATTCTATGGGACAGTGACATAAGCAGTGCTGCTACAGGCAGTTCTGAGTGAAGAAGAGGTAGCTTATACTTACGGGAATACAGACTATACATACAATACAGAAGAGCAAGGTGGGACCCACAGGGCCTAAAGGGTCAATGACTAAATACCACAGGGAAATGAATCCCAAGGGATAGGACAGGTTAGACCAGTGGCAAGAGCCAAAGGTCAGCTTAAATGTTATTCTCATGAGCTGCGACATCTAATGTAGAGTTTGTATTTGGTGTTCATGAATAAGATACTAAGGAAGACGGGGTGTGGTTGCATATATAACTGGGCATCACAAGTACAAATGATTTGAAAGTTACAGAACTAGGGGCTAAGGAGATGGGTCAGTGTTTAAGCACTTGCTATGCAAGCACAAAGACCAGAGTTTGGATCCCCAGAAACTCATGTTGGGTGAATGTAGTAGTCCACCTGTAATTCCAGCATGGGAACGAAGAAACGGGGGATCTGGGTTTAGCTCAAAGACCCTGTGTCAATGAATAAGGCAGAGCAATTACTGAGGATGATTCCTAACATCAACTATGGCTTCCATATGTGTACCCACATATAAGTGTCCACAAACATGTAAATGCACATATCTCTCCTTGTGCTTATGTATGTCCTTGTATCTTCTATGGTCCAGTATTTATTCAAATCTTTGACCTGGAATGAAGTTTATCAGTCTGATTGTTTCTAAAAGAATTAGCTTTGATTCCATGGGTTTCTGTGGGGAGTTTCTGTTTTTATTTTGGTTACTTCTGTTTTCACTTTCTGGTAACTTCAGATATTAACGACTACACGTATGTTCTACTTTGTTAAGGTGGAAAATTAGGTCATTAAGCCCTTCCTCTTGTATAATCCAGGTTATTAGTCATATATATTTCCATCTGTCCTCTACTTTCGCTATACTTTAACTATTTTTGATGTGCTTTTAATTCTCCTTTAGTTCAAAATATTTTTAAATTTCATCTTCTTTTTGTTTGCTTGTTTTTTCTAGACTGGGTCTTTCTATGTTAAACCAAACTTGCCTCAAAATCACAGAGATCCATCCACCTACCTCTGCCTCCTGAGGGCTAGGATCAAAGGCATGTACCACCCACCACAACTGGCCAAATTTCACTTCTGGTTTCTTCTTTGATGATTACTTAAGTATGGTGTTAATCTGATAATATCTGAGGGGTTCTATATATCTGATATTGAGTTCTAACATAATTCTGCTATCATCAGAAAAGATCCTTAATATAATTTAAAATCTTCTACACTTGACTACTGAGACTTTTTCAGTGATACAGAACATGGTCTATATTGGTGGATGTTCACTATAAAAGTTATCTGGGTGGTAGTGGCGCACGCCTTTAATCCCAGCACTAGGGAGGAAGAGCCAGGCGGATCTCTGTAAATTTGAAGCCAGCCTGGTCTACAGAGCGAGTTCCAGGACAGGCTGCAAAGCTACCCAGAGAAACCCTATCTCGAAAAACCAGTCAGTATCTTCCCAGATGAGAGTGGCAAACTATGAAGCTTTGGAAAGGGATAGATCAACATATGCACCCTGGGTTAGAATAGCTACTCCATACATCCATCCACACTAATCCTCAGATCTCTTCTTTCACTTCACCTCCAACTGCACAGGGATGGCTCACAATGCATGTAACCATAACAGCTGCTACTTCAAATCCCTTCTGTGACTCCATTTTCTAAAATAGACAATTCCTCAGTGAGGCATCATGCAAGACTTATAAGGCTCTCGGCCAGGTGGGAGTTCCCCTTATAACACAGTTAACCACCTGGTTAAAATGACAGTTCCACATTCCTATTCCATTCGGGACTATGGTTTTCTCTCTGTTTAAAAATAATTTTTTAACATTTATTTATTTGTTGTGTGGGGGCGGGGTGCACCACATGTGTGCCATAGCATGTGTTGAGGCCAGAGGACGTCCTGAAGGAGTCAGTTCTCATCTATGCTTTGCAGTTTAGCCAGCCCCATTAGTGGCTGAGTCCTTTGGTTGGTCCTTGCCTTGCTTTAGTACTTATGACCTCCCACTCTGAAACACCACTTTCCCCTTCTTTATCAGACACATGGGATTCTCTTCATTCCATATTGTTTCTTCTCTAAGTTCTGCTCCTCACTCCTAATACACGTTTCCCTTAGCTAATTATACAATTTTATATATAACAACACATTTATACCCATACAAAGTATCCTTTGCATGTCTAGCTTCTCATTGGACACTCAATGTTTTTAGAACCACAAGGAACTCCATACCCACTGAAGGGACTAAATGTGCAGTAGTATCAGAATGCATAGTCTTGTCTTCCAGCTTGCCCACTCTTTATGCACCACCTCACACAGGGGTCACTGCATCACTACAATACCTGCCTGCACCTTCCTCACTTCTTTCCCAGAACTTAAGCACAAGTAGTTTCTGTGAGCAAGAAGCACTGCTTAGGAAATAATTAAATAAAAACTGAACCCTCCCATACTTAACAAAAAAAACCTGGTAACAGAATCAAGAATCTAGCTACAAAATTAGCTTAAAAAGTTGGAAGTTTTGCCGTGCAGTGGTGGCGCACGTCTTTAATCCCAGCACTCGGGAGGCAGAGCTAGGCGGATCTCTGTGAGTTCGAGGCCAGCCTGGGCTACCAAGTGAGTTCCAAGAAAGGCGCAAAGCTACACAGAGAAACCCTGTCTCGAAAAGCCAAAAAAAAAAAAAAAAAAGTTGGAAGTTTTATGACAATAATTCCTGCAATTTTACAGAATACACAACAATTCACAGATTTCAAGGTTGTTCTCTGTAAACTCAATAAAATTTAGTTAAGTTACTGGTTACAGATTACTGATTCCAAAATGCATTATTTTAGCACCCCTTTATCTTTTTGTGTGTTGTTTTATTTTATTTTTGAGACAGTGTCTCACAGAGCCAAGTTGGCTTCAAATACATGATCCTCCTGTTTCTACTTCCTAAATATTGGGATAATAAGCATATGCCACCATCCCTGGTTTCCCTCTCTCCCTCTCTTTTGAGGTACTGGTAATCAAACTCAGGACTTGATAGCTAGGCAAATGTACATCCCTCTTTCTTTTTCTTCTTTCCTTCTTACCTTCCTCCCTCCCTCTCTTTCCCGTCCCCTTTGTTTGAGACAGAGTTTCTCTATGTATCCCTAGCTGCCCTGGAACTAGCTATGTAGACCAGGCTGGTCTTAATTTCACAGATCTCTACCTACCTCTACCTATCCAATGCCAGGGCTACCTAGAGAAATCCTGTCTCAAAAAACAAAACAAAAGAATCTGAACAGGGGCCACACAACATCTTATTTATTTATGTTTGTTTTTCTTGGTTTTTCGAGACAGTTTCTCTGTGTAATTTTGGTGCCTGTCCTGGATCTCCCTCTATAAACCAGGCTAGCCTTGAACTCACAGAGATCCTCCTAGCTCTGCCTCCCCGAGTGCTGGAATTAAAGGCGTACGCCACCACCACCACCATCGGGCCACACAACATTTTAAAAGGGTATTAGTTGATACTTAGTAAAGAACAGGATCAGTAGATACAGGAGTAAACACAGGAGCAGCCACTACCTGTAGACCTGAGGCGGAATGTTCAAGAATAAGTTTGGTGCTAATTATTCACATTAGTATTCTGTGTATGTGATAAATGTGTACCTAAGCATGCAAGTGTACATGAGAATGCACTCCCCCTTGTGTGCACACGCAGAGGCCAGAAGTTGGATGTTTTCCTCTATCAGTACCCATTCTATTTTTGTGAAACAGGTTTTGGTTGTTTATTTACTTGTTTATTTTTATTATGTTCTCTGTGTGTGGGATGGCACAAGTGTGGAGGTCAGAGGACAACTTACAAGACTTGATTTGATCTTTCTACCATGTGGCTCCTTACAATTAAGGTTGTAAGACTTGGCAGCAAGTACCTGTGGCCACTGAGCCATCCTGCTACCCCTGAGACAGACTCTATCACTGAGCCTAGAGCTCATCACTTCAGCTAGACTATCTGGCCAGGAAGCCCCCAAGATCTATCAACCTGTTTCTACTCTCCTTGCACTGGGGTTACAGTACATACTACTGCACCTGTTTTTGGTTTCTTATTTTATGTAAGTGCTTGAGATCTGAACCCAGGTCCTCAAGCTTACACAGCAAGCACTTTATCCACTGAACCATCTTCTTAGTTACTCAGGAACAAATCTATAAAAGTTCCTGCCAGGCAGTGGTGGTGTACACCTTTAATCCCAGCACTCAGGAGGCAGACACAGGCGGATCTCTGTGGTCTCAAGGCCAGCCTGGTCTAGAGAGTGAATTCCAGGACCACCAAAGTGGTTACACAGAGAAACCGTGTTTGGGGGTGGGGGGGAGATTCCAGCCCTACTAAGATTAAGACATCACTAGAGGCAGACAGCTATAGCCCCAGAATGGGAATCTGTTCAAATACCACAAGAGAGCTAGCAGAAACTATCTTTTGGGATGCAGATGATGAAACTTGTCCAGCTACCCTTGAACCTGCCTCATTTTCCCTGTCCTGGGAATACAAGCCTATGTACCAGACCTGGCAAAATTTATCAGAAAAAATTTCTACATGCTTTTAACACCAGGCAGAAGGATCACTTGAGCCCAGGAGCTTGAGGCCAGAATGCTGGTTAAAATCCAGTGCCTATAGAAAGTGCTGCTGGACTCTTCTGGGAAGCCATATAACACATTCAAAGAATTGCCATAAAGTTTCCATAGTGATTCTAATGAAATCCAGAGAAGGCACAGAGGAACTGGGATCAGAGGCTCCTTCCACTTACAAGTCCTACAAACCCATTACCGACAAAAAGAGACACATCAGTCGAGTGCATTTCAAATGTCACATGTAGGACAAAGGGTAAATGTGGAGCCAAGAGGCAATGAACTGCTATTTGGCACACCTTCCTGCTGACACTTTTCCATGCTGGCTGCAGACATAATACCTCTTGGCTTCAGCCACTCTTTCTGCTTATTCAGTGAAAAGAGCCAGGTCTCATAAATACTGACATTCCTGGACTTACATCTCAATAAACCTCCATGGAGTAAGCAGACAATATCCCACTCTAGTTATTGCCCAGTCTACTTCCCTCTTACAGGGTACTCTATAAACTATTCTTTTTGTTTTGGTTTGGTTTTGAGACAGAGTTTCTTCTCTGTGTAGCCCTGGCTGTCCTGGAACTCACTTTGTAGACGAGGCCTGCCTCTGCCTCCCAAGGGCTGGGATTAAAGGTATGTGCTACCACCACCCAGCTCTATAAGCTATTCTTAAAGATCAAGCAAATATTGGGCATAGTGATGCACACTTTAATCCCAGCACTCAGGAAACAGAGACAAAGCCGATCTCTTGAGTTCTAGGACAGTCTGATCTAAGAAGCAAGTTCCAGGACATCCAGGGTTACACAGAGAAACCCTGTATCAAAAAACAAAAACAAAAACAAAAAAAACGGGTGGTGGTGGTGCACGCCTTTAATCCCAGCACTCGGGAGGCAGAGCCAGGCGGATCTCTGTGAGTTCGAGGCCAGCCTGGGCTACCAAGTGAGTTCCAGGAAAGGCGCAAAGCTACACAGAGAAACCCTGTCTGGAAAAACCAGGAAAAAAAAAAAAAACTTTATTTCGGAGCTGGAGAGATGGCTCAGAGGTTAAGAGCACTGACTGCTCTTCCAGAGGTCCTGAGTTCAATTCCCAGCAACCACATGGTGGCTCACAACCATCTGTAATGAGATCTGGCGCCCTATTCTGGCCTGCAGCCATATATGCAGGCAGAACATTGTATACATAATAAATAAATAAATCTTTAAAAAAAACACCAAAATAAATAAAAATATGGCTTTGACTTTTGCAGCATGGTAAAAACGAAGCCCCTCTATAATTATGTTACCAGTAAGAAATTAATTAAGACTTGTCAGTAGAGGGAGCTAGAGAGATATAATAGGAAGGAAAGGCTTCCCTTTCAGAGTCTGCAAGACACAGTGCTGGCTGGCTAATGGAAAACTTGTGTTGTCTCCACAGATGAGCTTAGACTGCATTTTCTCTGAGCTAGGTGTGTGAAGGACACAGCTTCTGTAGTATTTGACAATGTGTGCTTTCTCTAGCTCTGGACTTGGTAAGTAGCAGTAGAGCTAGAATTTTTGAACACGAATCTGTATCCCAATCTGTATCCTGCCTTCTCCTAAGCTCAACCCATGCCTCCACGTACCAAGATCCCTCAGCACTGACAGACTAGCTAACCTTCATTCCACACAGTGCCTGGGCCCACATCATATATAAAAGTAAGTCCTTACCCAAGGAGTCTGCTGAACCAGCAGCTGTGCCCTGGCCAGTTCTGGGCACCTGTTCTTCTGCTGTACACCCACCCACCACTCTCAGCTTTCTTGCACCCCACTCCAGTGCTGACTGAGGACCAAATCTGGCCCAGGAACCCTGACCAACCTACTGGCTATAATTCTATCTTCACCACAGGTCTGATCTCCAGCCTTGGGGAGAAGGCTCCTTTCAAATATATCCCTTGGTATTTGTTTTAAAGATAGTCTTTAGCCAGTTGGTGATGCGTGCCTTTAATTCCAGCACTCAGAAAACAGAGGCAAGCTGATCTCTGAGTTCCAGGACAGCCAGGGTTACATACACAAAGAAACCCTGTCTCCAAAGTCTTTAGCACAAACTGGCCTCAAACCAAGTGTTGAGATTAAAAGTAGGTAACACCACATCTGGCTCCTGGCTCTTGGCCCAAAGTGACCTTGAGAATTCTCTTTCCTGTTTCTAGCAACTCTATTACAGTATAATAATTCTTTAATGTAATAATAGTTGAGTAAGGTGGCACATGTTTATAATCACAGCTATTTGCCTGCAATCTCAGCAACTTGGGAGGCAGAAAGATAGCAAATTCAATATAGCAACACAGGCAACAACAGTAAGACCCTGAACAAAACACACACACATAACATACAACACCCTGACAATACCTCGATGTGTAACATATAATGTGCCTTTCTTACTCTTTTGACGGCTTTATTTTTTTTTGACTGCTTTAATTGTCCACACTGTGCACTATTTGTTCCTAAATATCATGATCTACAGACTTCCTGTTTGGCTCCAATGGCACAGACCAAAGGGTCTGTTTTACTGTCAAAGTGAAGTGAATGACTTTTAATGAGGAAAGCATCTTATTTTATCCCATGTCCATCCCAGAAGCCAACTGAATCTAGAAAATTGTGGAATGAACTGGCATGGTAGTGTGTGGTGCATGTATGTGTGCATAATTCCTAGAGAGCTGTACAAAATAAAAAAAGGAAAGCATCAGAAAAGGAAATTGTAGGGGCTCAGAGATGGCTCAGTAGATAAGCACACTTGCTGCTCTTCCAGAGGACATGAGTTCAGTTCCCAGCACCCACATTAGGTGGCTTACAAATGTTTGTAACTCAAGCTCTGGGGGATTGATACACCTGGTCTCTATGGACACTCACACTCATGTGCACATAACCACATGCAGACACACAGCCTACACATAATAAAAATAAAGTCATTGGAAAAAAAGAAGCTGGTAGTGGTGGTTCACACCTCTGATCCTAGCATTTGGAATGCAGAGGCAGGCAGATGGCAGATCTCTGAGTTTGAGGCCAGCCTGGTCTACAGAGCAAGTTCCAGGACAGTCAAGGATGCACAAAGAAGCCCTGTTTCAAATAAATAAATAAATAAATAAATAAGATATATATATATAGATGATAGATAAATAAATAAATAGATAAATAAATAAAGTTGCTGTGGAATAATCCTTTTGTAAAAATTTGTTACTTGAATTAGTTTAATAAAATGCTGACTGGCCAGTAGCCAGGCAGGAAGTATAGGCAGGGTGACCAAACTAAGGATGATGGGAAGGAGAACGGCAAAGTTAGGAGTCTCCAGCCTGGTGCAGAGGGAGCAGAAGATGAATGTATCATGCTAATAAAAGTACTGTCATGTGGCAGAGCGCAAATAAGTAATATGGGTTAACTTAAAATGAAAGAGTTAGTTAGTAAAAAGCCTGACCTATCAGACAAGCATTTACAATTAATATAAGCCTCCATGTGGTTATTTGAGAATTGGCGGGTGGGAGAGAAATGTCTATTTACATATGGTGTTCCAATGTATGGCCAAAATTTCCACATAAAACCTGACAAAGCTTAAAAAAGGATTCTAAACACACAAAACTGGAGTCAAATGCAGCTTCTTAGTAATAGTCTTTTTTCCAGTAGGCTCTGTTTGCTGGCGGCAAGCAGAGGCGAGGATCCTTTAAGAGACGACTTCCTGACTCAGCATTAGTGGCAAAAATGGGCAGCTCTTTTAAGAGGTACTACTACCAAACACTTACAGGGTGTTTATGAGCAGCCGGCGGCACACTACTCTGTGGCAGCATGGACCTAGAAACTCCCCAGAGTTGGGGTGATAAACGTGGCTCCTGCAAGTACCTCCGCCATGAAGCTAGGCTCTCAGGAAGTCAAAAAATTGGGCAGAGCCAGCCGTCAAAGCCCTGCTTTGGTCCTAGCCAAGCCACTTATTAGTTTAAAGACTCATGTGGTCAAAAAAAGGTTGAGGATATACAACAGAGACAGATTCAGACAAAAGAAACCTCTAAACAAGTTAGAGTGTGCTTAAAAATAGACATAGGCTTGGGAGAGAAAAGAAAACGGGAATAGACAGTCATAAAAAAGAAAAATAGTTTTAAAATAATAAAATAAAGTCCTTAAAGGGGGAATAAAGTAATATAAAAGAAAAAGCCACAAAAAGGGAATATACACAGAGTCTGGATACCGTATATTATGTTGTCTTTTGAGTTTTTTGACTGCAGAGGAAAGAGCAAGAGCTGCTAAGAGACATTTGATTATAAATGCTGCTAGATTAAACCAACCTACATATTTTGAAAATGTCTTGACTTCAAAATTTAAGTTAAAAAAATGATACTTTGGAGAAGAGGTTATGCTTTTATTTCCATAGGAAATTCATTCTGAGTTAAAGAAAATAGGTTTGATCGAGGAAGATCCCCTGAAATCCTGACTACAGACAAAATAAATAAATAAATAAACCTGGAAGAACTGCAAGACATGTGATGCATATTTTACCTGCTCAAACACATAACAAGAAATCATCTTTGACTAAAGATGCACAATCTAACTTATATTGATACAGATTATGTATGTTATCTTTAAAAATTTATGTATTTTCAGAGGAAGGGGACCAGACACCAATAAAAACAGATGGCCCAGGTTATCCAGCATCTCAAAATGCCTCTGTTACAGGCTCCTCAGAATCCTGCATCCAGAATAGCTTCAAGGCTGCTGGCTGCAATGATCCAGCCTCACAGAATACTCCAGTCAGTACTTGACCATAATTCTGGATTTTCTCAGGGTCCCTCAAATATTACCAGCGCCCACCAACCAACAGAAAGTAGTCTAGAGAATTATGCCCACATTCCCAATTTAAGTGGGGTTGGTTATAAGTTGTTATTGGTAATGGTCAGAAAGAAGCTAAACAAAGGAGATTAGATTCAGGGATCTTGTTCTGAAAAGAAAAAGGGGGGATATAGAAATGATAGGATAAAAGGGTAAAATATTGAATCTACTTTAATACAAAAAAAACTACTATTAATCGTACATATTTTACATTGGTATGGATTTTTGTTTATTGATACAAATTTAAAGTTAATTTTGTTATAGTGTATGTTTATTTCTATTCTTAAGATATTATGTTTATGCAGCTCAATTAAATATATATATAATAAAGAAATACAGATTAATAGTCATCTATAATAGCAAATTCAGTCATGTCAGGTTTTCGTGGTCATACAGAGATATATTTCAGATAGGCAATCTTCAAACACTTCAAAAACTTACAGAATATAGCGTTTAAAATGTTTTAAGAACTTAAGACTTTTCTCAACAGTGAGACATATCTGTTCCTGGCAGCACCAATTACTTCAAAGATGATGATGGACATCAAAGAAACTCCATATGGAGTTTTTCTTTATGGCAAAAGCTAGCCATAGGGGCAAAGAAACTGTCTTTGCCTCAACTGTGAAAGTTACTGTCCAAACTGGACCAGCAGGACACAAGAAAGGCGACTGCTGAACTTTGACAAGATAATGTAGGATAGTACTTCAAAATTCCCTGCTTCATGAGAGAGATACCATGATGGAAGGAGGTATCATGGGGATAGAGAAACCCATTGCTAGGGAAGTTGCCAGGAATCCCCAAGGATGACCCCAGCTTGGACTACTAGAAATAGTGGAGAAGATGCCTGAACTCAACTCCAATGACTGATGGAGGCAGATGCAGAGCTCCAGGAGTCCAGTCAGAGGGAGAGAGGAGGGATTCTATGAACAAGTGCATCAGGATCGTGATGGGGAAACCTGCAGAGACGACCAAACCAAACTAGTGAGAAACTCATGAGAGTTGGATCAATGGCTGTGGAGCCTGCATGGAACTGGACTAGGTCCTCTGCATAGCGAGACAATTGTGTAGCTTGATCTGCTTGGGGTGACCCCTGGCGGCAGAATCAGAATCCATCCCTGGTGCATGAGGGGGCTTGCTGGGGGATAATGTTTTTGTACACCGGTTTAATAAAACACTGATTGGCCCGTAGCCAGACAGGATGTATAAGCAGGATAAGCAGACAAGGAAAATTCTGGGAAGAGAAAAGCTGAGTGAGGAGACACCAGCCCACTGTCCAGGGAACAGCATGTAATGGCACACAGGTAAAGCCACAGAACATGTGGCGACATATAGATTAGCAAAAATGGGCTAAATTTAAGTGTAAGAGCTAGTCAGTGGCAGGCATGAGCTAATGGCCAAGCAGTTTTAATTAATATAAGCCTCTGTGTGTTTACTTGGGTCTGAGCAGCTGTGGACCATGGGGCCATGGGAGCCAGGTAGGACCAGGAAAACCTTCAACTAGAAATTACGCCCAACATGGGCAACAGTTTCCACCTAAAACCTAAAAAGAGCTTTAAAAAAAAAAAAGAAAGATTCTAAATAAAATAAAGCTAAAAACAGCTTCCTAGCTGTGTCTCTCAGGCAAGCCGTGAGCTACAGTATGACGGGTTCACAGAGGCGTGTGGACTTGAGGGCAGCATGGCTGCAGATTCCCGCCACGGTACACAGTGGCATCTCCAAGCCACACAGAACACTGCGTGACAGATTTAACTTTTACTAGTACAGAAAAAAAAAAGGTTTCTGGGATACATAATGCTGAATGGAGGCATGGACCCATTGCCTCTCAGTCAGCAGAGAACATGGTTCCCTGATCTAGAGGTAAATTACCTCCACCATGTTAAAAAGCTAAAATGGGCAGAGTCCGCAGCCAAGGCTTCTGCTTCAGTACAAGACACTACAGTTTAAAACAATAGTTACACAATAAGACAGATTCAATTAAAACAAGACTTTAAATGATTTACAGTGTATGTAAAAATGTACATAGACTTAAAAGAGAAAAAATATAGTTATATAAAAAATAGTTTTAAAAAATAAAGTCTTTAAAAAAACAGTAAAGGTAATATAAAAAATAACCAATGTAAAAATGGAAATTAAAGAGAATCTAGATTGTGTTGTCTTTGATATTTTTATCTACAGAAAGACATTTGATTATAAAGCCTGTTAAATTAAGCCTATATATATATATATAT
>CABHPR010126939.1:14704-33739 GCA_902168415.1 Peromyscus melanophrys | reverse complement strand
GGGGGGGTGGTGGTGGTGGTGGAGGTGGTGGTGGTGGTCGGGGTGGTAATGGGGGTGGTGGTGGTGGAGGTGGTGGTGGTGGTGGTCGGGGTGGTGGAGGTGGTGTGGTGGTGGTGGTGGTGGTGGTGGTGGTCGGGGTGGTGGTGGTGGTGGTGGTGGTAGTGGTGGTGGTGGAGGTGGTGGTGGAGGTGGTGGGGGTGGTTGGGGTGGTAATGGGGGTGGAGGTGGTGGTCAGGGTGGGGGTGGAGGTGGTGGTGGTGGTGGTGGTCGGGGTGGGGGTGGGGGTAGTGGTGGGGGGTGTGTCACACTGCAGAGGGTTGAGTGTCTTCTGTTTTGCTCTCTGTCAGCTGTCCCATAGTTGGCTGTATGTGGGTGATGTGACTACTGGAACCCACAGTCACATGTTATTGTAGCTGCTCTGAGGCTTATTTCCTGCCTTTGTTAGTGCATTGCTAGGCATGCGGTGACCGTGTAAACCTTTGGAGGACTAGAAGGCTATACAGCCAGCGTTACTATGGCTGGCCTTACAAGTGCGTGGGTGGCCTTTGTTCTGGGTGTATTCCTGTATGCTTCTAACTGTTGCAGCCCATAAGAAAAGAAAACAAACAAGAAGAAAAAGTTGAACTAAATACACTGTCCATCGTGCCACACAGGGCAAATGAAAACTCTAGCATGGAACCTTTTCAAATGGAAATGGAAATATGTGTGATTTAGGACAAAACTGTGAGTACAATATCATGTGTGAGAGCTTTTGTAAGGATTCATGTTACAGGGCACTGGAGAGATGTTCAGTGACTAAGAGCATGCATTGCCCTTCCAGAGCTCAGTCCCCAGCATCGATGTCAGGCAGCTCATGACTGTGTAACACCATCTCCAGGGGATCCTATGCTTCTGCCATCTGTGGGCACCTGTACTCAAGTACATAGACCTACTCACTCCCACACACATAATTAAAAAGAATAAAAACAAATCTTTACAAAAGTTTGTATTACAAAAGCTTAGAATTTTAAAGCCCTGTCAGAATAATTTGATTTAAAATTAAGATATTTAGATAAAGAATATTTCATCGTATCTATTTTTCCAAATTTTATAACAACAGTGGGGTCATTTCATGTGAAAAAAACTCAAAACAAGTAAAAGACAAGAATCTAGCTCTTTGGGGTACAGAGGAGAAAAGGAAAGAAGGGAGGTGGAGCCTGAGGGTGGAACAGACCTGTGGACCACATGGGAAAACATGCTCTCTAATCTAATGGCTTACTTTTAATCACAAGCAGATAGTTCATTGCCCAGAGTTTTAGAAATACATCCTTCTTGAGAATACTTGCTTGGATTTCTTTTTCTCATTTAAGACCACATCTTTGCATTTAATTCATCCCTGGACTATCCCTGCAGGGTGCATCTCTCTATTATTCCCACCTAAAGGACGGGAAAGTGGATTACACCACTGGGAAACACGCCCTTTGCTGTCTTTCCCAGTGCTCCCAGGGCAGTGTGCCATTACAGTCGCTGCTGGCCCCGAGATCACAGACTGACGCTGCTTTCGCACTGCTAGACAAGCATGTACCCGGTACAAGGTGTGCACACGGAGGAGATCTGAGTAACTGAATGGGTGCTGTGCTCAGCACAGAATGCTGACTGCACACCAGCAGCAGCCCAGCACCTTCTACAGAGCGGGGACTGTTTCATCCCATTCTGTAGATGGAAAAACCAAATCACAGAAGGAACAGCAAGCTTGCCCAGCACAGGACTCAGACCTCTGTGCATCAGCTCTAGAGGCCTCTCTCTGTCCTGAGCAGCAGCACCTACGCTATCAGGAAGCACTCCACTCCACGGGAAGCATGGCCTCTGAACATTCCTGGGTTTCCGTCAGATGCCACTACACAGGGAAATAACCGGACACACACACATGAATGCAGAATAAACAAATCCCAACGTGAACAATGGCTGTTTGTAAGACTTCTTCTCAAATACCTGTGGGGATTTGTGAGAACGCCAGCTGTACTGGTGACTATGGAGACTGGCCAGCAGAATATTCTCATCAGTGTCCACCTGGCCAAACCGCAGTGTCTCCTGTGTGTCATTACAGATCACAAAGTGGCTGAAGACCAACTCCTCTACCTCAGGGCATTTGTTCTGGAAGAAAAAGGATATGAAAGCCAATGTGTGTATCAGATTAATTGCAAGATGTTTGGCAGCTGTCTGCCCAGTGGCCATTGTTATAACACACAAATGTTACAGGATCTGTTGTCATTAGCTCTGGTATACAGAATATTCTACACTTTCAGGATAAGCACAACAAAAATATCTTAAAGACATCATACGTTCCAGGAATGTGTTTCAATTTATACTCCTACAAAATAAATCACACACACCAGAAGAAGAGAGGAACGATGAGATCCCACAAACATTTAACATTTCTTAAAACGAATTAACATGCTATAAAGAGGGCTGCACTGGGGCACGCACGTCTCTGAGCAGAGCACTAGAGGCTAGAATCACCGTGTTCCCAGCCCTCTAAACTCCACAGTCAAGGCCAATTACCAAAGCCACAGTTTGTGCCCTACAGAAAGTAAGGATCATTTAGGTTACTGCAACCCTGGGTTCTTAAGAGGGAGGGGGGGAGGGAGGGAGGGAGGGAAGGATGGAGGAGGGGTGTGTGTGTGTGTGTGTGTGTGTGTGTGTGTGTGTGTGTGTGTGTAAATCTGCTCAGGGACAGATATAAATAAAACCATAACTTCCCCTCTATTGTTAAGAGGCTGAACATACAAAACAGATCAACTCCAGAATCCATTTAAAGGCCAAGTTGCAGTTTTTAAGAGGAATAATGTGAGTTGAAAAAGTTCCCAGTGTCTGTTTCATTCAGCAAATAGCTCAGTAGCTAATATGCTCCATTAAACAGCGAAGGCTCATCTGATTAGTAATAAGTTCCTATGCTGATACCTGTTTCTCAGCCTAAAGGAGTCCCTACTGGATGCCGTGACATCAGAACACTAGCTTCACTGTCTTTGTCACCCAGCTTGTGGCTTAAGAACCAATCAAATGCTTTTGGGAAACTAGGAGTGCAGCTAAGAAAGGTCTCCACTTGAGGAAAGAAGAAGAATTCCCAAGTAGCTCATTGATGTGCAGGTGATGGGAGGTAACAGACAGCAGATCCTTCTCTAGTGGACTCTGTTTTCTGGCTCGGGATCTAAAGAATGCCACACTCTACAGCATGCCCCTTTACTGAGGGGAGGAAAAACAAAGAGTGACATAACTCAGAAGCAGGATGATACAGGGGATTGGGAAGCATGAAGTCCAAGGTGAGTATGGATGAATGTCAGTGATATCCAGCCAGGACAGAGACCAGACCCACAGCTCCATCAGCAAAAAATTGTGGGAAACAGAATCCAACCCCAGCCATGCAGAATACTCCCAAGGTGTGTGTTCTATAGTTTTGGGTGGTGAGGGGGCCCTGACAGGACTCATTCTCCCAGATAACCTTGAAGATCGCTAATATAACTACTATTACTGTAACAACTACTACTGCTGCTGTAACCACTCCCGTGCCACAACTACTACCACTGCCACCATTACCACCACCACTGTGGGGGTGTTGTGTTCCCCAAAATATTGTGTACCTTAATAAACTTATCTGGGGTCAGAGACCGAACAGCCACAATATTAAACATGAGGATAGGCAGTGGTAGCATACGCCTTTAATCCTAGCATTCCAGAGACAGAAATCCCTCTGGATCTCTGTGAGTTCAAGGCCACAATGGAAACCGCCAGGCACGGTGATACACATCTTTAATCCCAGAAAGCACGCCTTCAATCCCAGGGAGTGGTGGTAGAAAGCAGAAAGGTATATAAGGCGTGAGGACCAGAAACTAGAAGCTTTTGAATGGTTAAGCATTTGGCCTGGTTAAGCTTTCAGGCTTCTAGTAGCAGTTCAGCTGAGACCCACTCTGGATGAGGACTCAGAGGCCTCCAGTCTGAGGAAACAAGACCAGCTGAGGATCCGGCGAGGTGAGATAGCTGTGGCTTGTTCTGGCTCTCTGACCTTCCAGTGTTCACCCCAATAACTGGCCTCAGGTTCGTTCTTATTAATAAGACTCTTTAAGATTCATGCTACAACCACCACTACTACAATTACTTCTTTCTTCTTCCTCTTCTTTTTAAATCATCTATCCATTCTTGCTTAACCTCTCAATTCTTATGGTGGAGAACCTTGCTTGACGGGCACACTAATCTGGGTGAGACCCAAACACTTATAACCATTAATGCTCTTTGACATGGCTTTTAACCATTAGTCATGAGCTTAAAACATATCTGTTGTTGGGTTTCAGGTGTCTGCTTTTCCTAGGCTTGTGCCTGCAACACTAGTTGCATTTCAAGTGCCATTTTCTAAGGGCACTTCAATCCTGCCCCTCCCCCAGGCACTTCACACCCCTGCCCTCCTTTATTCAGTCAGGTGTCCAGCTGCTTCCTGGCCCAGTCCCTTCCCTCTGCTGGGACCTCTTTTCCTCTACCTCTTGTTGGACCGACTTGCGTGTATCCAGCTTGTAGGTTCCTATGTAGAAAGCCAGTGCCTCAAAGTAGCTCTCTGAGCCCTCCGCAGGCCTGACCAGGTTTCTCTGTGTGATGCTGGCGTATCACCATGTATCAGCTCAGAGGACTTGTTAGTGTGCTCGGCCTGACCAGGTTTCTCTGTGTGATGCTGGCGTATCACCATGTATCAGCTCAGAGGACTTGTTAGTGTGCCCCACTCAGATGCTATGCTTGCTTCCCATGGGAAGGAACAGGACCTGGATCTTTTACAACTTTACCTCTAATACTCACAGTAATTGCTGATGCTTGAGTTCTCAATAACCATTTAGGAAATAACAAAAACAAGTAGGTGTTTGTTTTCTAACTATGCTGGGAATTGAACCCAGGGCCAGATGCACACAGGTAAGCACTCTACCAACATTAATAATTATATTGAACCAGATACACACAGGTAAGCACTCTACCAAAGAGCCATGCCTAGCCTAACATTAATAATGATATAGGTAAAACATATTGATTTTTATAAAAACTAGAAAAATATTCAAAAAGTGAATTTAAGCCATCACTTTTATGCTCATTTGGAAGGGTTTTTCCTGACTGCTCTGGCCCTGACTACTTAAGCCTGCTCTACTCAATCTTATTTAATGTATTTATCTAAAACCTTTAATCAAACCAGAGTCACAGTGTGTGATTAGTTTTGATTTGATTTTTCCACTTGGTATTATATAATCAAAATAGACTGCTCTCCTTGTAAACATTTCTCTCTCCTTTCCATGCAAGAGTACAAACACGAAAGAAGGGTATGACTACAATTCCCACTCAGTTCCACACCCTGAGGTTAAAATTCAGTTTTCATAATGAACTAGGATCAATCTCAACACAATGAGGTTAAGTTACCAGCTGGAAGTTAAAAAAAAAAAAATCACATCCCTCTCCTCATCCCTAAAACCTGATGACGGTTTAATGTGATGAGGATTTTAGGAGGAAAATGTAAATTAAAGAACACAAAGGGATTGTTTACATTTTTTTAAAGAATCCTTGAGGTCCTCGGGGAAGTTTCTCAACTTCTCCTTCAACTATGGAATTTACTATAACTGTAATAAGCCTCAACATTTCTTGGAATGTTTTAGATTCTATTATAGCATATAAAATGCATATATTCATCTACGTGACATCATCTACACTAAGTCCCAGAATGCCTGCAAGGATCTGTAGTTAAAAGATGGCTTATTCATATTGCAAGTTCCTGTCCTCTTGGACAGGAATCGGCAGAGTAGAGCTAACGTTTGGAAGAAGGGAGACATGAGCGTGATCTCCATTTAATGCTATTTTGTTCAAACCTGGGAAACTGACAGGAAACAGACAGGAAGTGGTGTTTTGAGTTCTTAGTTTAGTTTCATGAAAGAAGCCATCATCATTTGACACACACACATACATACAGAGAGGGAGAGAGAGAGAGAGTGGGGGGGGCGTTCTACAACCACAGAAATCACAACTGATTCTGTTAATTTTGAACTTATGACCTGGAGGTGAAGGGCCAAACTGTTTCAAGCATGATAATAAGCTGATTTTAAAGAGTAAATGAAGAACTCAAATCTCTTGTTCTACTTATTAAATTCATTTTTCATTGCCAATAACTATACTATATGTCAGCATTATTAAACATACAATAAAATTCAAGTTTCAAAATAGACTTCCTTCTAAAGGTAATAAACTACATTCAGGACAGAAATAATGAATTTAATAAGCCTTTATCAGCCCATTTCAATGTCAAATGTCCTCTGATTTCAAAGTAGTGTACTTTTGTATTTACTTTAGAATACACAGGGTTTGACGCCTACCACATTAAAACTTGGTGGCAAGTACCCTTGACATGGAAGGAAACAAGAAAATTACAGCAACAATTACAGAAGCATATCCTCTGTGGCTCATGTTAACATTGCCAAATCCCTGTATAAATCAGAACCAACTATTCATAGAATGTACCTGTCAGCAATCTGCTGTGTGACACATGGCTCTATTTAATGGAATATTCCTGCAAGGCACTGTGCTAACCAGTCAGTCATTCACAGTCTGATGTGGTTTAAAACATTTAAATATTTATGTACCATATTTTATTTATGTGTATAGCTGTGTCTAGGAGAATTTTTTTCTCTGGGAGAAAACTGTATTTTGAAGGCCATCTTGCAGTAGTTGCTACTTATGAGTCTTCTTATAAAGCTCTCACAGCAAGACAAAAATGTCCTGGGCTTAAATGCTCTATCAAGAATTCTTTTCTATTTTCTACGTTTGTTTTTTATTAAATGCATTGTTCAAGATATGAAAAAAACCCTAGAAATTGGAGCTATGGAAGTTTTTTTCACATTGCTATTTGAACCAGCTGCAAAGATTTAGATCACACTAGCTCTTATTTTACGCATGTCCTTTGCAACAAGAAAACCATGGAATGCCCTTAAAAAAGACTTAAAATATAAACCAGATGTGTTATCTTCTTCCCTTTGCTATTGTAGTACCATGTCAAGCAATTAATTCCTTAGTCTTGTATAGGTCTTCATGCGTATAAAGTGAACATTAAATTTTATTTTTATAAAATCTAATTCTCATAAACATTTTAGGTTAGAGAACTTAAAAAATTTAGAACTATCTATTTCATAAAATTGTTTCCATAAAGATCCTCAAGTTATTCTCATAAAAATTCCCCCCAAGTTCTCTTCCTCGTCCCCAAGAAACTTCTTGTAGAAGCAGACCCCTTCCCACCCCCGTCCTCATGCCTGCCACTGAAGGAGGTCAGCACAGGAGAAGGACTCATCCTGGGAAGCCAGCTCTACCAAAGTGTTTGCAACATGTGCAAATGGAGACAAATGTCTCAGCTTCAACAGTGACTAAATGTGAGGGCAACACAATGCAGCAATGAAAATTAGCCCCAAAGCAGAAGCGACTTACTGCTGTATCTCTGGATGTATTACCATCCAGACATTCTGTATTTCCATACTGCCAGACACAGGCAGGTTTCCTGTTTTAAATATGCCATGCAACACTGGTTTATATGTCTTCTGTTTTTTTATATGAACAATTTCTTACAAAAATACAAGAAAATTATTAAAGTTACCATCATTTTCTATGAGTATAAGAATACTCTAGTCAATCAAAAAGGCAGGATGTCAACAAAGGGCAAGCCTAGACTGCTCTATCCCATGGTGCACTATGTTTCTGTTGTGAACCCTTCATTTCTGCACGGAACACTTAGACACTCTGGTGCACACCAAAGTCACAGCTTTAGCTAAATAAAGCCATAGCACTTTGAAAAAGTTCCTGGGAATATGTTACTTTCCACCCAGATATGGTCTATTAGTCATATAATATGTTACTTTCCACCCAGATATGGTCTATTAGTCATATACTAGTTGTAGATGGGCATGATCTCTGATGCGTGTGTGAACCCACATTCTCCAAAGTTTCCTGAAGAGAACCTTACATCACTTTACCTAGACAAAGAAGGACCAGCACACAGTGGCGCCCATCAAATTCTTCCTTCTCTCACATTCTGGTTTGTGCTTAACTCATAATTAATTACAAACGATAACATGGAGTGTGTAATAACAGACCACATGCGGCTAAATGGCCAACCGTTCTGGAATGTGCATACCTGCTGCCAAGCTTGTACTGCAGTGTGCAGGGAGTGAACCACATGCTGCCCGAAGTTTACCAGCACAGAGTCCATGATCATGGTGCCGTCAAGCAGCTTCTGCACCCCGTCACTGGAGACCGCCATCTGCCCAGAGATGCTGAAGGGTGTCACTACACTTTGCATGGTGACGTTTCTGCACTCCAGCAGTTTACAGTCTACTTGAGATGAGAACCGGATCTCCTGGCAGACAGAGTCACCGTTCCACTGTCGAAGATACAGGTTTGGTTCTTTGAAGGAAATAACCATGTACTCCAGTTCAGATGGTACATTTTTATCAGGAATGAACGGCTGCAGGTGCTGTGGTGAGGCTTTTAAGAAAACAAGACAAATACCAATTAAGATGTGCCAGTCTTTCATGGAGACAGATGAGGTGACTTTTAAAGAACTCCCTTTGTTCTTCAATTTAGTGCTTGATGTTCATAAATTTTCACTTCCACAGATAAAATTTTTGATGACAGTAACAAGAGGAGACAACCACCTAAATCTCTGTAACCACCCAAATCTCTACAACAACAAAAACTGACCAAGGAAAAGGCAGTTAAACCCTATTCTTGCTGAAAAGGCAAGGTGCTTCACAGGAGCTGTGTCCAGTTTTAATGCCCCCCTCCTTTTGCCATAACATGTAGGTTGAAAACCCAAAACCTAAATCAAACTGTATTAACTGGAAAAGCATTGATACTGAACACAATGCTTGAGAAATAATTATTTAAGTAACACTGGGAATTTATAGGAGCATGCTTTTGCTAGGTGGGGAAAATTTATTCATGTTTTTTAAATGTGTAAAAATACGAATCTTAGCCGGGCGTTGGTGGCACACGCCTTTAATCCCAGCACTTGGGAGGCAGAGGCAGGCGGATCTCTGTGAGTTCGAGGCCAGCCTGGGCTACCAAGTAAGCTCCAGGAAAGGCGCAAAGCTACACAGAGAAACCCTGTCTCGAAAAACCAAAAAAAAAAAAAAAAAAAATACGAATCTCGTAATTTAATGAGAATGTGCACTGTGAACTCAGGTGATAAGCGCCAAGTACTTTGGGGATCTATTTCTCACTAATGTATGATACAGACTAAAACAAGTTTCTTTCAAAGATACCATAATTGGAATAACAGTAAAATCTGCAGTTACAAAAACTTCCTTGAAAATGCTCTTAGGAAACATGTCACAACATGGTACTACAGTACTGCTCAGTGAGGAGTAGGTCACACCTGCTGTAGCAGATCAACTTTAGAGTAGCTTTGCTAGTGTCCAGGGCTGTGCCGCTAAAGGGAGGCACCATCTGGAGAACACTCAGTGCCATGGCGCTACGAAGCAGACGTCCTCTTGATGCTGAGATGACGCATACCTGTGCCTAGCTGGTCCAAGTGATGACACAGACGGAACTCCAGGTGTGCAAACTGGAAGGCCACGCAAAGCGCCGGGACAAACCACGGGCTGAAGCAGGAGTCCACTCTGGCACAAGCTGCCAGGGCTGTTGGTGTCACAAGGGGCTCGCAGGTGCTTTGAGAACCAGATTCACTTGCAGAGCTGTGAAAAACAAGTTCAGCAACGTCTGTTTCCCAGCATCACCAGAGCACAATGTCTTTCTAAAAGGCCTTTAAAGCCAGAACTGAAAATCCTCCAGTCAATATATTAATCATCAAGTATCATGCAATAGTCACACACAAGAGTTTTGTTTTTGTTTTAAAATTCAGTTTATGTTGAATATTCCATTTGGATTATTTGCAGAAAACTTTCAAACTACTCTTCAGCCTCCATGCATGTTGACTTAGATCAAATCCAGTTTTTGCCTATACTCATTTCACAAAACTTATGGACAGTTTGGTGTCCTATCGGTGTAAGGAGCACACAACTGTGAGCATGACTCTGTTTAAAAACCCCAAACTTCCTGTGTCACCACAAATGTTTCATCACTGTTTTACTTCTCTGTATTGTCCAACATGTATTCTGTGAATTAATCTATACTCTTTATTGAAGATCCACTGAATATTGCATTAAGTGGCATAAAGTTATGACCATGCACAAAGAATGTGGTCCTGTGGGTAATTACACTACAAGAATTCTCTCTTCACTTGCTTGTCCTCTTATCCACGGTGGTCTGGTTAAAATGAAGAGTGAAGTCATCCAGTCTCAGAAGGATTAAGTCCTTGGCTTTCAAAGAACTCTCACCCTAACCGGCGACACTGCCATTTGTATCCATTATACAATAGAACCTTCTCCTGGAGGAGGGAGTGGACGTGGGAAGGAGGGCATGGATGTGTGGGGTCTCTGAGGTGTGACTCCAGCTGCCGTCTGAAAGTGGTTGTGAAAGGAGCTGTGTGAAGGCAAAGCACACCAGCGCGCTGACTGCGTCGTCTGACCGCAGTCCCGCAGACGTGGTCGTGTTTACTGCAAGCCTGGTCAGCTGACACTGACTACAGACAGAATACAAACTCCAGGGCACCAGAACCGAACCAACACTGTGCACAAAAATGTAGCTGTGATTGCTTTACGATAGAGTTGCTCTACAGCTCAGGCTGGCCTAGAACTCGCAGCCCTCTTGCCTCTGTCCTCCAAGGGCTGCAATTGCAGGCGTGCATCACTGTGCCCAACAGGAGGAATCCGCAGAATGTCTCTAAGTGGGAAAGCTGGTGTAAGAACTTTCTACGAATTGTGTGTGAGGTTTCAAATGAAATTTCATCATCAGGGTTAAAATGAAATGTTTACTTGTAGAAAGAGTGATATATTAGTTGTCCCTGCACTTAATATACTACAGTAAAGAAGCTGTAGGAAATAGGCAGAAATAGAAAGTAAACCCCAAACCTCACAACCTATACTATTCATGTTTGAATACTTCATCCTTTCAAAACAGGTCAAATTTACGGACGACCAGAGTATTTAGAGGGTGCTTGGATGTTGCTCACTTGTAACAGGCTAAGAAAACAGTTCCTAGAAGTAGTTAACTCTAGAAATAGGCAGAGCCTATCATCCAGCATTGTGTTGAACTACCTTGAAATCTGTTGTAAGTGCAAACGTTTAGAGCAGTGAAAACAGTCCAAACAGAGACCACACAACAGGACTTTTCATAGCTGTATCTCCAGGGCAGCCAAAGGGTTACTTCTCAGTTTTTCTGGGTGACCTCTAGAAGGTCGTGAATGCTTTAAACAAAGCAGGGGGGAATTCAGGATGTCAGGATATAAAATGATCCTATCTTAATGGCACGTGGGGGTCAGATATACTATCTACAAATTCATTCATATAAGCTCTTTCGGAGTGACCTCCTAAAAGTGGCACATCTACCAACAATAATCTGTCTTTACCAACGAAGCTCTCAGATGATCTCTGCATCTCTACATGGTTAATACGGTTTTATAATAGAGCACACAGGCAAGCAGAGTGAACAGGGAAGATAATCTAGTTTAAAATCATGCAGTTCTAATAGAAACGCACAAGTTACTTCAGCCTGGGTAAGTCTTAGTCTTATGTGTGAAAATAGTAATTAGATTTACTTTTTGAATATTAAATGAGATATACAGACTACAGTAATGTCTAGCATTTAATGTTAGAACTGCCCCTCTGCACTGGCAAAACAAAGTCCAAACTGATTATATAGTCTCACATTTATTCTTGGACGCCGGGCACTACACTGGCACTCACCTCTGTGGGCACTGTTTCCTGCCTCTAACCTGCTCTGTCTATCTCGGAAGAGTGCTGAATGGATGAGGAGACATGAGGGGCTTCTGCCCTCTGCACCACATGCTCTCTGCTCCCTACAGGTGCTATTTTTCAAAGGTCTACATGCTACCCTGACACAGTCAACATATCTCCATTAGAACCCTGTAAACACATCTAAAACAGAAAGGGTTTCTGGAAATATGACAGACGTGTTTTCAGTGTGTGTGTGTGTGTGTGTGTGTGTGTGTGTGTGTGTGTGTATGCGCGCGCTCACGTGTGCCATCAGTCCAGAACTTTCAGTGAGAACCCATGAATGCCAACTACCCTGGAATGTGCATAGAAGGAGTACATAACAAAAGACAAGATCTTGGTGAGATCAAGTATCAGCTGAAAGGAATTAGCAAAAAGCTTCATCACTTCCATCCCAGGGAGAGAAGGCAAAAGAGTCAGGTTTAGACGTAGGAAAGAGTGAAAGACTTTGCTCTGTAAATCTTGAATTATACCACTGTGACTAGAAATGGGTGACAAGTAGTTCCAAATGTGAAGAGTAATACTTGAACGGCTCATCAAATTCTCAGATTAGCAGTCTTTTTCAAAGCCAATCACCCCACTGATGTCCCAGGTCTTCTGGCTTCAGTCCTCTAACAAACATACTGCTATTTACATATATCTAGTCATGCCGTTGTCAAGCTGCAGCTGTCTACTTATTCTCAACTGTCGGCAAGAGGCTGCTCACTTCTCACCCCCATCCCTTCTTCTCTCTGGTCCATGAGATGCTTTTTTTTCCCCATGACCTTTCTTCCAGTAAAGCACAAGAGTCTGAGCTGATCTTTCCTAAACTTTAAATCTTAGAGGATTATGGTAAGAAGATCTCCAGTCATAAGAATGCTGGCGTTTGATCCGCATTCGGATCCTATGTGACAAACACATCATTACTAACCATAAAAGCATGTGTTTACATGCAAGCTTTTGTTGTTTTGGTGTTGAAAAGAGAAGCCATGGCTTTGTGTATGTGAGGCACATTCTACCATGCAACTACAGCCCAGCCTTTGCATGTAATACTGACACATTATCAAAGAATTGATGTTTTCTTTCTAGAAACTGCATAAAATGTATTTATATTCCTTTTAGGAAAATATATTAATGGTGATTTATTTTTTCCCTGTCCTCCTTTTTATTGCTTTTTTGCTTAGCACTTTAAAAATCCAAGTAAAATTTTGAACTCAGCATTCAACTGCTAAAGAAAGAGTAACAGCAGGCCATCCACTTAGGACTTGAATGAAACTGTCAAGTGCTAACTGGAGCAAAATAATAGACGTGACTTCGCAGATATATGACCTTCTATTCTAAAACTCTTTTCAGCCATGACCTTCCAAACTAGTTGTAACTCACAGTACCATGTTTTGGGTTGAAATACATAGAGTAGTCATGAGTTCTTAGGGAATATGAAGCTATCCAATTGGGGACTGGGGAAGAGAGAGGCCTGCACTGAGTGACTATGCTGTTCTTATTTTGGACAATGACACATGAATTATCCTTGGTTTCATCCAGCAAAACGTATAGGGTAAGACAGGAAACGTGTGCTGGAAAATTAAGGGTTCATTAAGTGACTTTTATTCTTTTGCTCTGAAAACTTGTATGGGACAAAAACTCCAAACAAAATTAGCAAAGAAAGTGACTGAAGGTTTATGGGCTTCTGGGCCATAAAACTTGAAAACAGAATAAAACCAGGTACTCTGAGTTTGCTCAGAGATACTCAGTGGTCCGTATCATCAGTTAAGAATGCTAAAGTGGGAGGTGGGAAACATCTATTGTCCCTTTCCAGAATCCAGCAAAGAGCAACAGAAATGTGTTAACCTTAAGACTATCATCAACAGTTTCACTGTGATCATGTAAACGAGGAACAGGGATGTTATTAACACAGCTAGACTCAATAAACCTAACACACCTAAAATCAACATTATATTTTGAAAGAAAATGCGCAGAAATCAAACAGGAACTTTCAATATATATTTTTTTCATTTTAAGGTAATCTTAATGCTATTAAATTCACAAACACGTTAATTTAATTACCCAACCCTAATTATCTGAGACACACATTGCAAACATAAAAATAGCTATTCTCCCCATATGCCATGCCCATTCATCATGGTTTTGGAAACAGGAGAATAGAGTCCTCTTAAACTGCAAGTCAGTAGGCATTTCTCTATAGTTAATTTTAGGAAAATTTACACAAAATAGTAATCAACAATGGTCTTTACTTGCTAACTCACAAGAAAAGACCTTCAAAATGTCATTTTGTTAAAATCTCTACACTAAAATGTAGAAAAACTAAACTATGAAAACACTGAAATGTTGCAAGTTCTGTAATTTTTGATTCCTGGTACCACTACCAAAATTACAGGGCACTATACCTGATGTAATGAAGAGAGAGACACAAGGTACAGCAGGTGAACCACCTCAGGAGCACACATCGAATGGACACGACACTGCCGTCATCAACAGCGGCCTCTGTAAGCTGTGGCTGGCGGGGACAGTCAGCTGCAGTGACATTCTGACGACAGCTGACTGTCCCCGCTCCTCTAGGGTGTTTGACCCGACTGTCTCAGAGTGAGCTGCCGCTTTCCTGACAGCTCCCCGCTCTCTCCTGCTAAGAACTGGAGCTCTCTTCTGCTGTCCTTTACAACCTCTGCTAATGTACCCAGCTTTAGTCACCAGCATAGTGACTGCCTCAGTGTCCTTAACCAACACGGAGTGACCCTAACTGAACTGCTCTTGTTCACTATCACTTCAGATATCGTTATGTTTCCACCACCACCATAATTACCTCCACCAAAACTGCTTCCTTCTCTGTAACCCTCATAGCCTCCTCCTTTACCAGTTTCTACCACCGTGGCTTCCATATCCTGGACCACCACCGTAGCTGCCTCCACTGCTGTGACCAGGACCACTGCCACAGTCACCAGCATCATCTCCACGTTCATTTATCCACTGTCTCCACCACCATAGCCCCTTACCACCGTGAGCAGGACCACCACCACTTCTAAAACCATTCCATCCACCACCACCTCCTCCATAATCGCCTCTGCTGCCACCACCTCTACTCACCCAGCCCCCTCTTCTCCTAAAGTTTCTCCATGACTTGTAAAATGGCCAGCCCCACCTCCACGACCTCTCTGTGCTCCAGCAGACTACATCGCTGGTTTAGAAAGGGCCATTTTCACTTCCCAATTACGGTCATTACTAGCGTGGTATTTCTAAGTGACAATTTTATCAACTGTAGCATGACCATCAAAAGCTATAAAAGCAAATCTCTTTTCTCCCCCACTCTGCTTGTCTTCCATAACTTCTCGGTCTCAATCTTGCCACACTTCTCAAAGCAGCCTCTCAAGTTATATTCTTCTGTATCTTACTCTAATACATCCGGCAGACATGCTCTGCACTGCTCAGTGGGCAGCAGGCTTTCCAGAAACCTCTTCTACAAGCCGTGGAACCAAAGACATTGACGACCTCATGTGTGCATTCAGTAGCCTTCTGTGTGGAGTACTCATTGCTGCCTCCACCTCGGCAACACAAGAACAAGTCTCAATACCAAAGCTCCCTCCTGGAATATTTTGTTTGGGGGTCTCTTATCACCACAGTCTGTAACTGTGCCCTTTCCAGAGTGTTTTCTTAAGTAACCATCTGTAGCTCCAAAGCTCAGAGCACAGCATCTCCTCAAATGCTCTGCTTCTTTTGGCTCATGGCCCTCCATTTTGAAACTCGACTTGCTTTTCCCAACTCGAGCTCAATAGTAATAGTGATTTATTATGTTGGATTTTAAAACAGTTATAATTAAATTTCATTAATACCAGTTTCTACTTGAAAAGGTATTCATCCCAAACAATTCAAAATAAGATTAATTGCAAAATATTAGGTAATGTGAAAATTCCCCAGCAAGGGCCAAAGGTCTGTGACTGCAATGTCAACAGCTTGATGGAAAAGAGCCCGAGTTTGACGGCTGCATGCATTTCTATCCTCTGAGGGCTTTGCACTTCAACAGCGCCAAACTCACCACAACAGAAATTTTTATGAATGCTTCAGTCAGAGGGATTGACCTTGCCCAGAGTACTTTCCATGGTGAAAATACATTCTTCCAGAATTAAAATCAAGAAATCATTTCTAACTTGATACTATTAATGAAACAGCTTTAAAAAAAATCAATTTAGCTGTCTCCAGCTTATTCTCTGAAATCTCCTGGTTTGTGGTGAGGTCACCTCTACTCTGAGAAAGCAATCTTCCTCTACATCTGCTAAATCCCTGGAGGCTTGCTGTTCTTCTCCTTTCACTTTATATATTCTATTTCCAGGATATCTAGGCTCTTTAAAAATAATTACCTTCCAACATATTACCTAGTAACGAATTGTCAGTGAAAGTATATGTGAGAGGCAGAATATATAAAGTTAAAAAACATCATTATTATGAAACATACAATGTAACCAATGAAAGAGACTGTGAGGCTGTAGACCAAAATGCTGCTCAGAGCCACTTCAGTGTAGTGCTTCAACAAGCTCCTATTATTAACACAAATAAATACTTTCAGAACAAAAACCATTTGCCACTATTTACAACATAAAGTAGAAACCAGCACAACATGCTGTGTTATGATGATTACATATGGGCAGAATCAAAGTTACATTAAACAACACCTGATTTGCAAAGCCCTGGAGTGGTGGATGTCTTCCTTCCCATTAGCGTTTGAATGTTATCCAGGAAGAAAAGGAAGGGACTGGACAAGGGAGCTAAGGCAGTCAGCCCCTAGGCTAACCCATGAGGAGGGCCAGAAGGTAAGACACCGAAAGTGAAGAATAGTGGGGTGTCACTGCACACACAGCCTATGGCCTAGGGAAGGGCCCCTGGTTGAAGCTCACCTTCTTCTTCTCATCTTTTATGAAAGCATAAGGACAAAGGCTTGGCAGGACACGTAAACCAGGACACATGCTGAATAGCTTTCTGAAGTTATTTTTCTCTACTTTAAGTCTATAAACACACCAAGTAGGCAAATACTAGAAATGGGCATAATCTGGAAATATAATGTGGACTAGGAAGTTCTGGACACATGATCAGACTATCTGAAGCTTATAGCTTCTGGAATTCATTATGACCAATGTGACTTCACAGCTGCAAACATCAGCTAATTGACCTTGGTTGGTCAAATTTTCCTAGTGTCTGAAGGTTTACCTCTTAGAGTAAAAAAAGATCATTAAAGATGAATATATTTTCAAAGTTTGACTTTATACTCTGACAAGCACATTTACATCGTCATCTTCCTTTACTGCCTCACATTCATCTTCATCACACCAACTGCAACATCAAAATCTATTAGGCTATTTTCCCTGTATTTTTGAGTGCAGGATGATGGCTTGTTAGGTTTGATTGACTGTTCCCTGTTTTCATTCTACATTTAGGTTACAGGTTCTCTCATAGGGTTCTCAGACTACATTATGAGTAAAGCCCAGACTGTCAAACAGCAGGACTGAGCTTTACTTCTTTTTGTCTCTAACCCAGGCACAAGTCTGTTAGCTCTCCACTCTGTAGGTAAGTAAGGAGGCGTGGGAGGAGAAAAGACGCCAGCTGGCCATTCTCTAGTGTAACACCACTGCCTCTATCATCTGCCTGTGTTACCTTTGGTCATCTGTTGCATTCTGATTGTTGTTCAGGACAATTCTCCACAGATCTGAGGATACCAGTTTCTTCTGGTCACTCACAAGATTGATATCTGGCAACTGCAATTCACAAACTTTGCTTTCAGACAGGCTGAATTCTTGAAATGCAACAAAAACTTTCTGGAGCTCATCCCAGTATTCCAAACTACAAGGGACCTATAGGAAAATAAGGAAAATTGGAGTTATAAACTAGAGACTATGGGGCTGCAGAGATGGTTCGGTGCCCTTGCAGGGGACACAGGCTCAATCTCCAGCACCAATACGGCAGCTTACAACTATCCGTAACTCCACCCCCAGGAGATCTGACACCCCACCCTCTTGTGACCTTTGAGGGCACACACATGTACATGATGCAGGCAAAACAACCATACACATAAAATAAATACATAAAATTTAAAAAATAATAAAATTGAAACTATACTCATTGAAATGCAAATTAAACTTTCAAAAAAATTATAACCTTACAATTTGATAGTAAGATAAAGGTATAAAAGAATGCTGTAGGCTATCCTTTTCAGTTACATTAACTCTGTTCACTCTAGAAGATTCATTAAAAAAAACTCAATAGTAAAAACACCCACAGTTTTCTATCTAAAAGAAAAATAATGGAGAATAAACTCTCTGCTTTTTCTGAAACTACAGTATTCAAAAGCTACGGCCGGAGTTAAGATACAAATAGACTAAAGGAAGAGAACAGCAAAGCAGTGAGCGGCGAGTGCTGAAGAAGTAAGAGCAGGCTTTCAGACGTGCGGGGGAAGACGGATGTTTAAAGACAAAACCAAATGAGACCCTACATCATTGCTCACACAGAAGTAAATACAGGATCAAACCAGTAACGACCACAGCGTGAAAGCATAAGAGAAAAGAAAGCTGCTGCATTTTGATTTTGAAACAGCAAAGTATTGCTATGTATGCAACAAAATTCAGCAATCAGGAAAAAGCATCATTGATAAAAGTCAAATATAAAAAAGCAGACAAGGTAAGACAGGCAAGACTCAATGAGAGACCAGGCACTATTTGTTCAGACAGGAGACAGCTCTTATAAACCAACTGGAAGCATGAAGAAGAACATATATGTGCCTTAAAGAGACACACCACTCTAGCTCCACATACTTCAGCTGTACCCAGTGAAGCATCCCCCAGGACCTTTCTGCACAGCCCTTGTTAGAAAGCAAGGGGAATCAACATACATGTGATGCTCACAGTGCTTGTGGGGTTGTCTGCTAATGCAGTCTTGTTTCTGACTTAGGAGACGGATGCTTTCCATAGCACCCATGAAACACTACCAGCTTGCATAGGCTAACACACAGATCTTAATAGCAACTATTTCACAGAACAAATAAAACTGGCCAGTAGACAGGAAAAGCTACGAAACTTTAGTAATACTCAAGAAATTGTAATTTAAGCAAATATGTAACAATGAGATAATGTATTTATTAATCTGGCAGCTTAAGAAGATTGACGGCTAC